>CABFOV010002947.1:40326-54480 GCA_902141375.1 Timema poppense | reverse complement strand
AGACGTGTGTGCTTCCAAACATTCCACACATATTGATTGTGCAAGTTCAACTATCTTTGGGAGTTGATACATGTCGAAGAAAGAGTATAGATTTAGCACAACCACATATGCCAGAATTTTCCAAATTATATCAAATTCTAAAATATCACATTAACAACTGTTTTGTTTCCTCGATGCCTATAAAAAGAAGAAGAAGAATAGGGCCGCATTGCATGATGGTCCAACAGAAGGTCCGCGGACCACCTGTCGGTTTGACACGCTTGATTTAGAATATTGTAAAACCCAGTTAATGATAAATGTGGCATTTTATAAAATTTAAGCCCCATTTACATGTAAGGGAAGCAGAAAACACACGGCCAAGATTCGAACCTCGAGCTTTCGGCCAAAGCCGATCCACTTTACTGTTAGCTTGATAGCTTAGATTGTGTGGCCATCGGTGCCGGTAATTTATAAATAGCTAGTCAATGTTTATCAAAGCATAAGACATAATCACCAACATTGACATCAGAATTTGGTTTGAATCCTGGCAAGGTCAAGAATGTATTCTTGGTGTTGTGCAAAAAGGGGAGAGAGCTACGGGTATTTTGGAGTTCACTAAAAGTGTGCTACCAGGAGCTAATAACCTCACCCATGTAGCCTTTAATTTTTGTAACTAATACATCCAACACCGAGCACCTCTGTTGTTTAATCGTCAGAGTTTCCGGCTATAGATCCTGAGGTCTTGAGTTCAAACCGAGCATTTTCGAATCTTCTGTGAAGCAGTGGGCCAGGAACGGGGTCAACTCAGCCTCATGAGGACAAACGAAGAGGTACTAGAATGAAAAAGTAGCAGCTCTGGTCTAAAAAACTGAGATTGATGGCCACAGGGTTTGTTGTGCATTCCACATGACACCCTCTATTGGCAGAAGTTTGCACTATATTTGCCGTTTGCTCGGTATGGCTCATTTGCGGGCCAGTGCCACAAATTTTTTGTATACATCCAATACAAGGGTTAGTAATGAATTAAGTAGCTTAGAGGAAATGCATTCACATTAGTGAGGAGAGAGAGTGGGAAAACCACAATGATAAATCATTTATGAAAACAAATTTGAAGGGTGTTTGCCCTATATTCAAACCCCAAACTCTCTGTCAGTGGCAAAACAGCGCATTGTGGGTGTTGAGTCTTTGATCGGTTGGTCACCACTATTTGTTCAAGGTGCTAGCGACCCCAATTAGTATCAAATGTCTGTAAAGGTGATAAAATAATGATTATCTTTAAAGATGCAATGGATGGCGAGTGGCCTAAAATTAGAACCAGTGTGTATAGACTTCAAAGAGATAATGAAAATATTTACGTATGACATTTAATTAGGAAAATAGTACACACAGATATTTTATTGAAAATTTGATACAAATATTATGAATCCTATTTCAAAATTGAAACTCTTAGAGTATGATCATAAAACGAGCAAGTACCGAGGATAGAAACAGCGTCAAAACCTTGCGATTCAGCCTCAAAATCTTCTTCGGGTAAAATACTCTTAAGTTCTTCTTTAGAAAAATGACAAAAATCCGAGCCGTAAGCAAGACTTTGGTGTTCGTTGAACTCTGCGACCACTTGAGGGGGATCGGGACGCGAGCTACAGTCCACGACACGGAAACCCCCGTGCATGCAGGCGGCCAAGAGGTGATGACATCTGTGTGGATCCCATTTTAACCTCCAAACCCCTCCACCAAGAGAAACAGTATACGTGGGACGTTTCAGAGACCGTGTGTCCCAAACACGAAGGTTTTCATCGTAACTAAAAAAATAAAAAATAAAATGAATAAGTTAAAAATAGTAATAATGTTTTATTAAAAGACAAATATACTCAATCAGAGTTAGCTAAATTGATTGACAGCATGTTATTTTAGTCATAAAGGAAAAGGTAATTTACATAATTTGTTTTTAAAAATTAAAAACTGTAGATCAATACAAAAAAGACAAGATACATTTTTTAAATAGCAAAAAAGATAGCATTACATTTGCTGTCAAATCACTTTATAAACTAAACAATTGACCTATGGATATTTTGAATCAATAGAATATATCAGTTTTAGGGTACAATTACACTTAACCGTTATGGACCACTCACCAATAAATACTTCAATTAATTAATAAATGATCCCCATCACCAAAATCATGTTTTAATTATATAGCTACCCACTTCAGTGTCTGCATGGTCTAAGGCGCTTTTCTCACAGTAGACTAGACGGGATGGTTTTACCAAAATAGTTTTCCACTCTCCCTCTACACAAATGCAGGTACACTTCTTATAAACATAACTTTCCTTATGCCTAAAATCATCAGCTCGATTATTGCATAAGTGTAGAACCCTAACGAGTTGTAAAAATAAATTATATAGCTTAAGTTTTAAAAATATATATTTCAGATCAAAACATTTCACTAACATAGAACTGGGTTATTTTTATTGAACCTTATAAACTTAATTAACATGATCAAGGCCTCAGCCATAATCAAGATTTTCAGGGTATTATGATTCAAATGATGACCAATCGTTGGGAGACTTTGGCTCAAATTCAAAAGAGGTTATGTTTTGATGCCCAAGAACTATACAATCTTGATAAGTTGGACAAATGTGTACACAAACGTTGTATTATTTTAGGCGACTATTTGGAATGGACGCAGAATCTAAAGATCTGTTGTAAAACTCGCAAAAACATTTGTAAATTGAGAAATTACACTTGTACACAGGAGTCAAACCAGGAACCCTTGGCTTGGCGTTGAGTTATCAAAGATTCACCCCGCGTTCTGGGTCATTCTTTTCTCATTTAACAGATCTTGCTTTAAACATTGAGTGATGAATGACCTTGGGTAAAGAACAAGCCCTGGGTATAACATTGCCACGCTAAGCTAAGGGTCCCGGTCTAATTCCCCTTCACGCTTCATGTACAATTAATTGACAAACATTAACTTTCTTCCATCTCCAAACAATATTTTGTATTATTATTATTGCATTCACACGTGTTATCAATCACTTCTTCATCCGGCCCCATGGTGTAGTGGTCAGGGCACCTGGCTACGAGCTTATGGGTCCCAGGTTCATTTCTCAGCTGGTACTTTGGGTATTTTTCTCTTAAGAGGCATCATCCCAACAGCCGCCAGGGGTTGGTTAATTAGGCTCAAGTTATGTTTAATACCACCAATGACCCACATCTCCCTACTCACTTTCATCACATAATCTCAATGCGGGTACGTGTAGACAACCAGGGTGGTTACAAAACATATTTTACAAAATTACCTGACTTTTCCAGGTTTTCCAGGCAACATTTTTCAATTTTTCCTGACTACTTTTTTTCCAATTTTAATAGTTGATGATGACTTTTGTTTTATTTATTATTGATCACATATTAAAATAAGTTTGTATCTACTAAACATCAATAGTTTTATCAGTTATTTAAAAAATTAAAATGTTATTTTATTGAGGTAGGCCTATTATTAACTTTTGTTTTAGTGTTTAGTTGCAAAATTAATGGGATATTTTGGACAAATTTTTTAATTCCCTGACTTTTCCTTATTTTTAGTTAAATTCTCTGACTTTTCCAGGTTTTCCCTGTCTGTAGCCACCATGACAACCTACATAGGTGTACTCTGGGCAACGAATAGTCTAGATATCGGTAACCAAACTGGATGTCATGTCTCTCCTGGTCAGTAATTCCATAAGCTAAGATAATAATAAAAAAAATTGCTTCTTCAAAGGGGTAAGAACTAGTAAAATTATTTAGAGGATATGTGTAAACATTGGTAGTAATAGGATACAGGAATCCACAGTGATAAATCCCATGTAGGAAAACCACCCCTAGTGCACCCAACAAGAATCAAATCTTTACCTCTGCATCACTATCAATACTATCAATTGCGAGTGTGAAACCTCACCCCCTGTGGGGGGGTGCTGAGTAAACTATTTTGTTTGTGCGAACATGGTATGACTGACAGCTTAGATAGGTAAATGTTTGTTTGTAGCTTAATTTTGAATCTAAGTTGAGTGGTAAATCAGACATGACACGGGTCTTGAATGAATGTTACCTCCCAGACACGATAACGTGTTCTGTGACAGCATTGCAGTGTAGACTGGTGACGCCCGCTTCATGGCTCCTATTTGTGGACACTGGATTAGGAGAACATCTCCAGTCAAACGCTAGAAACTTGCAGTCATCGCCACCTAAAACAAAACCACCAAACACTATTCGTTGTTTGCATCGGCTATTAGTGTATAGCCCTATCCTTAAAACATTATTGAATTAATCGGTTTGCGTTGGGCGCCAATTAATACGTTACGCGTCGGCGATGGGTGCCAATTGAAGTGATACCGTTTAATTAGCTGATAATTGCCCCATGATCGAGCACTAATTAAAGCGGTACGGTATTTTATATTTTAATTGAATAAATAAGACCGTTAATGCTGCACATAATTTATTAACGTGATTTTATCTTTGGCACTGAAGATATAATTTTATATGATATAGTTTAGTTGAAGTATAGATTGTTTCTCTGTAACATTACATGTTTCGTGTTTTGAATGCCGTGCTGTGTAGATTTATGTGACTACTCTATATATACATATGCACAAGCGACATATGACTCACCCCTTGCCTCTTGGACCCCTTGTCACCAGTGTCAAAACCAACTAATAGAAATAGTCCTGGCGATAGATGTTGTGAAGGCTAGCTTCCTATTGGGTAAAGTGAGCTAGCGTCACTTGCTTTTTTGTTATTACCACAGAATTGATTTTGAAAGAAAAAGATAAGTCTTGTGGTGTAATCTATTGACATCAGTTCTGAAAAGCGCATGATTCTCCATGGATGGAGTATTAAAAGGATATTTTACATACAACAGTTTAAAGAAAAATGCACTTCATCCATGACTTTTTAAATATATGAGAAGGGTCCAAATCAGTATTAATACATCCTTATAGATTAATCTAAACTGAACATATCTTAGCAGTCAAATCTCTACTTTTAACAAAGCTATCTTATAGCGATTTTTCTAAAACATTACTCTCTTTGATTAAACAAGTCAGTTTGATGCCATTGATAAACAAACTTTATTTACTAATTTTAATGTTATGATCCCATACTAAGATGATTTACAAATTTTTTTCACAAGTTTATGAAACTTTATTTTTTACATATCTAGTTAAAAATATATTATTTTTAGAGATGAGACAGGATGCTTGAACCATAGATTCCTCAAATCCTATGGTACCCGAGAGATTCAAGATTTGTAAGAATCTAAAAAAAATTTATCTCAAATACAATTATGAAGAACTTGACTTCAAATAAAAATTGTAAGTAAATGCTAAAAGAAATTATATTGACTTGTAAAGTTGGAATAATTACAAAATCATAAGGAAATTAAAAAAAAATAGACATTACAAACAAATTAACATTTGTCTGTAGCACTGAACCTTAACAACTTTTTATAAATTAAATTTTAAATATTTTCACTTTGTAATTAGAACATTCTTAAGGTTTTGAGAATTTGAATTTAGATTTGAAAGAAAATTTAAGATTTGGATTTAAGAATTATAGGATTCGACCAATCTTTTTTTATTATTACATGTCAAAAATTAAATATACGGATTTCTGTGTGATGTTTGTTAAAATTGAAAAATTATAAAAATTGTTCAACCTACTCAGTCTATGGTTTCTTTATTGTGGGTTATATTTTTTTTACTTGGAAATGCCTTATCTAAGCAAGCCTGCTTCAATGGTTGAATGATCTAAAAAGTGTCACTCTCGTAATAAACTGGACCTCCAATGATGGGGGGGATTAGGGTTCAAATCCATGACAAGTTAGTGTGCTGAGGCTGGTTTTTGCTAAATGGTTTTCCACTCTCATACAAATTTGGTAGCACTTCCTCAAAATTCAACCTTCCTTATTCCTAACACGTTAGCGTATAACCCAAACAAGTATTATTATTATTATTAGCACCGCGTCTTACTACCCATTCGGGTTATACACACTTACGCTAATGTGTAATGGTAGGGTGATTGTGAGATGAAATTAAGGACCTACAGTTTAACATGGAATCCGAACCACGGTGGAGGCCTGGCATTCCCCACATTAACAAGTTGTGATTAATAAACAAATAGTAAGAAGACATAATAAGAAAATATATTGTAATTTAGTTAGCAACTAAAGGAAAACAGCTATGACTATATTTTTTTTTTAGCTGACTGGATAAGACAAGTGAATATCAACCAAAACACAATAAACACATCCTGGGGGTAATATATACACGTTTAGTAAATCAGAATGTACAAAAAGGCTATAATTAGTGATAGTTTTTTGTAGATTTCTGAGGATTCATTAGAATATTTGTATTTTTTTTAATGGTTTGTTGGAATATTTGTATTTTTGGAGTAAATAACACCCCCAACCCCATTTTACAAATAACCACATACACACTAACACATCTATACATCATTTGTTTTAACTACTTACTATATATCCGAGCTATCCACATTTAAGTACACTTTTCTGGGCAGGGCTAGTAAAGATAGGATACAAAAATAATAAAACCGCATTTGCATGAAGGGAGAGTAGGAAAACATTTATGAAAAGCCACCCTCAGTACACCCAGCTCCCTTAACATCGACAAACCAAACTTTACGAGCTTGACGTTTATTCTGTGTGCTCACCGATGTGAGTCATATATATAATGAATCACTTATTGCTACCAAGTTTAACAAAAAATGAATACATACCTGAGTAAACTATTGACGTGTTCCAGTAATCAAAAGCGGTGATCCAAGCTTCAAAGTTATGTGCTCTCAGAGAATCCACTTTCTCCAAAGTAGAACCTGTTAATCTGAGTAACGTTATCCCCCCTATGGAATCACTGACGGTCAACAAAGGGTTTTCTTCTGAAATATCAGATAAACTATTTCTTCCAGTGGACCAATCAAATGACAACGCCAAAGTTTCACATTCACTGTCTTCGGCAATAGATAGCGCTGTTAAAAGTCTCAGTTTGTAATCCACATCAACTGAAATATCACCTTTCTTCGTGCACAATAGCTCATATATCAATACCTCACCCTTTGCATTTGCAACAGCGAGTAGAATTTTGTCATGAATTTCAATATGGCACCATTTGAGATCTAAAATGGCGGGCATCTCAATCTGCTGCAGCAAGCAGAGTTCAGCAGAACCCCCTAGGGCAAACATGAACAATCGTCCGCGTCTCTTATAAGACATGGGTGACTGAAGCTCTGACGGATTTTGGTCCGAGTCGGTGGTAAGGTCACGTTGGATATCTTCATCTTGTTCGACTGTGGCAGGCTGGTCATCAACCGTAGAACTGATAGCAGCTTCTGAGTGAGTGTCTGCGCCAGAGTCAACCTGGTAAGTCCCGCAGACAAACACGCGTCTGTGAGGTACCACCGGACACCATTCCACCGAGTCTGCACTATATTTGGTGTCCCAAACATGAAGTGTTTTTATACTCCGCATTTTATAACAATGTCTAGATCTTCACTGGAAAATCAAAATATTTCTATTGGGTTTTTGTTTTAATGTATTATTTTATTTGTATTAAGAATAATTCTAAGAAAGCTTAACTGGGTGAATGTGTTACTACTAAATAATGGCAGGGTTGGCGGAATCATTTTGGTTCCAGACATTTACCGGAGTGGTCAGTGTTTGAGCCTGGTGCGTCCTGGTGGTTTACCCCATTTGACAATAATATGCCGGTCCGTATAGTATTTTAATAGACATATGCATGTGGGTGAATGTTCTATTTCCATGGTAGCTCGGGAAGCAAAGATCATTGTTGTCATAGTAACAAGAAGGATGGATGGTGTAAAAGGGTTAGTAGGGCAAAAAGGGACAAAAAGAATAGTTGTAGTAGTTAGTGATAGTATATATTATTTTAGCACCATGTATTACTACCCATTAAGGTTGTACACTTATATACTAATTACAGTGATGTATTAGGTATGTGGAGGGTGCAATAAAGAGGAAGTGCACCCACATTTGCATGGAAGGATAGTGAAAAACTTCTGTAAGCCCAACTGGGACTGAACCTCGATCTCCCTGTCTTCGGCAGTCTAGTATATTGCGAGAGTATCGCCTTAGACCATGTGGCCACTGAAGCGGGTGTTAAGGATGATAGAATTACTCCTTTGAAAATGAAGAATATATAACATTACCTTTATGAACACACTGATTATACCTTTCTTGTGAGAGTTTAAGTTGTATCAACATAAAATAACATTTGCTCAAACTAATTATGTCATTACACAACTTACAAGCTGATCTAATACTAGAAATAAGACAACACCCAGGCCCCCTGGGCGATAATTCACAGATGATACATTTTGACCCCTGTAGGGCATCAAACCTTGGATCTATGGCTCAGTAAGAAGACATGCCACTTGGTGTAGCTAACTTTGTTTAAGTTTACTCTAGTTGTTTCTCAGTAATCCCAAATATTTGAAGTATTTTCCACAAAAATTGAAGCAGGTAAAAACATATTATTCCTATCATCAATAAAACAAACAATTTTTTACTAAAATTTGTTATTTATTTTTACTTTAAACCTAAATTCTAATAAAACAAAGCCTCAACTTTAGGATTTGTGGTTAAAAAAAAATCACTCAATAAACCAACAAAAATGTACAATTTTTCTTAAAAGGTAGGCTAATTATTTCTGTGTTCAACAATGGTTGAGTTATATACAATACTTTTAAAATACATGACTGTTTTAAAATCAATAAACACTAGCATACCTGAGTAATTTGTTTTAGAATGTGTTGATTATTAAAATTGTTTATGTAAATGTGGACAAAGCATTTGTAAAAAAGAATCTTAATTTGTACTTAGAGAATACTCAAGTATTAAGTAATGCCAAAAACTGAGTCATAGATATTTTATTTTACTATTCTTCACACTAAATGCTGCAATTCTACCGACAAATTTAAAAAACAGTAAAATATAATTTTTACTAGCCTTTTAAAATGAAATGTTATACTTATAGTGTTCTTGTTTTGTTTATTCTATGTATTCAAGGAAATGTGATTTATTATTGCTTGTCAGGTACTTAGTTAGTATTTACTCATAGGTATTCAAAAACAATTATGAGTAATGAAATCTCATAACTTTATTATAAATAACAAATTAGTTCAAGAACTATTTAAAATTGTTTGCTGGTGCTGAAGAAAGATAAAGAAGCAACTAAAAATGTAATGTATAGAGCTAAACAAATGATGAGTTTGAGAATATGCAATGAACATAGTTTCGAAAAGAGCGAGGTTCTGTTTTTAGCTTTGACATCTGGCATTGCATAATATGTCTTCCTGTTTCACGATAGCAGCTAAATGCTCACTTGGCAGGGACGTTTTCTAAGTAATCAATCAAGTACCTTGGGTGTTTTTTTTAATTGGACTCTAATATTTCGAGACTGACGTCTTAAACAACATAAACCATGATTATTCTATATGAATATAGTGTACCATTGAATGCCGTATAACAATGTTACTTTGCACCTATTGGGTGGGTATCTTTGCATCAAAAGCTTAAAACATGTATTATAAATGTTAGTCTCTATTTTCTTGTAGAAAAAGCGTGGGTGATGCATATATAGGCACTTGCAAATGCATCACCCATTTTTTGTACAATAAACTATAGATTCGAATCCATTTAATTTGTTTTAAGATTTTGGCGCAAAGTAACCTTGTTTTACGGTATAGTAAATGATTTGTTTTTTGTGTAACTTGATCACTAATGGAAAAATATTTACTTCAAATCCAAGGAAGAGATTATGGAAGATATTTAAAACTTCAGTAGTAATGATAATGATATGACATAATTCTTAACATGATGTACTTAGTATTTTTTTGAATTGAAGTAGTGAGGTCTAATGTTCCCAGAACTACTAGAGTTTAGTTTGAAAAAAAAATTGTGACGCGCAGAATTAGTGTGAAGAAGATTGAAAGAATTACTTGGAAATTAACACATTTATACAGGTACTATTTTGTTATATTGTGTGACATTTGTTTAATAATCTATAAAGTATGTCAAAACTTTGTGTCTTGTAATAAAACAGAAGTTTTTTTTAGAGAATAAGTTAAATGACATATTAATAAAATGTCACATTACTTTTTTTATTTAACACAGTATCTTACTACCCGTTCAGATTATATACGCTTAAGTACTAATCACGGTAATGGGTTTGAAATTGGGAAGGTTGAATTTAGAGGAAATGAATCCTCATTTGCATGGAGGGAGAGAGTGGAAACCTATTTAGGAAAAACCGCCCCCAGTTCACCTGACCGAGATTCGAACCTCGATCTCCCCGTTCTCCGCAGTCGAGCTCGGCACGAGACTAACGTGTTAGCTACCTACGCCACCGAGACGGGTCACATTATTACTGAATGTATAATTAAGTACAGTACCATTTTAACATACTTCATTTAAACAAACATGTAATTTTAATTATTTGTTGTGAAATCAGTTTTAGAAAACTTATAAATCTTCCTAGGATATTACAAATTACACTTTCAGTATGATCACAAATAACTTGGAAATATATTAAGCTAATATTTTACCTACCTATGTAATTGGTATTTCAACTAGATTTTACTCGAGTGTTAACACTATTTATTAAATTATTATAATTATGTAAAAAAAGTTTCAAAACATGCTGGTGTCTTAGTAAGTATAAATCAAGATTTTTAAACCATACACAAAAACATTTCAAATAAGGTCTATCTTGGTTGTTGATCAAAACTCGTTAACCATATCCTTGCAATTTATGTTTTAATATTCGTTAAACCAATTAAATTGAGTCATATATATAAATTGCAAGAATTAAAAAAATGATCTTGTTCTACTAGAATAAAACATAAACACACATTTAAGATAGATCCTGAGGATATATAAGTGTCTTGTAACAAATTCAAGATTGGAGGAGTCAACAAAATTTGCATTAGAAACTAAGCCCAGAAGGAAAAATAGATCTAATATATATATTTAGTAGCTTACTACAAACATATTCACGAATTAAGGATTTTTAAATAAGATGATAGTTCAGATTTGGAAGAAAAAAAACTGACATAATAATATGTATAAACAAACTTAAATGACTTTACTAGTAAATCATTAAATAATTTAATACATTATATATATATTTGGACCAGTACAATAAATGTCATTTATTTCAAAACTACCTAACACTTTTAAGAGAGAAACTGCATTGTAATTACTATAACTATGTAACAAACAAATTTGAGTTATCTTTATCAGAGATATAATTTTAAAAATCAATATTTGTCCAGTAATATTCCATTTTTAAAAAACCCTTTGATATGACATTTATTAATTTACAAATATTGATTAAATACCTGAGAAAATCATTTATTATGGTGTCTTGAGTTCTTTGCAATTATATTTTATATTGTTAAAAAGACAATAATATATTTTGATGGTCAGCAAAGTACCAATTATGCAAAAATATTTATATTTACTCACAAATAAGACCCTCCCTGATTTTTGGAAAGCTAAAATAGCTGTATTAACATATTTTGCCTTGCAATTTCCCTTTAAAAAAATACTTCCATTATATTTCAAGCAAAAGGACTGGAGATATAAGATATGTTTCTACTTAAGCTTTTATATCTGAATTCCCATACCTGCATCCCCAGCAAAGTTGAGCGCTGCCTGGTGACTTATAAATTAGATGATATCACGGAAAACATGTATATAGTTGTAAATAGTCTATATTTGTATTTTTTTAAACTGTGATAATGTTCAAAATAATTATCTTGTAGTATAATTTCAAGTCTTTTGTATATTTATTGTCTATTTAATGCCTTGATTCCCTACTCGTTTTTTAGATATGAAAATGTGAGATCCTCAATTTTTCAGTATTAAAAATCAGCAAACAGTGGGGTCTTATATGCGAATAGATACAGTATGTTTAAATTTACTTAAACACAGAAAGAAAGTTGTTTTTTAACTGCAAGAACCCAAGGAGTGGTTTTGTAAAAAATAAAATAGGGGAACACTAAAATGTTAAGGCAGTGGTGTGCAAACTTTTTATGAGTGAAACCCCAGTGAAGTATTATTTTATTAAGAAGACACCATGTAAATAAAATAAACCTTCTCATACCTTAGAGATGTGCGAAGCTTCAAAATTTCGACTTGGCTTCGAAAAAAATATCAGCTTCAACTTCACTTAAAAAATAATAATTAAAGCTAAAATGCTATATTTATGTTCAATTTTTTACCATTCTGAAATTAATATTCAGATTGAAAAAAACTGAAGTAATTGAATTTTAAGTTGTGATAGTAACTTGATTTATCAAAATAAAATGCACTATTGCAAATAATTGTGCAATCAAACCTTTTCTAAGTAATTTTAGTTCTCTGAGTAATATAGGGAAAAAAATTTCAAGCATAAGACAACACAAAAAATAATCAAACTTTGATTCAGTTTTAAGAATATATCATGTATATTCGATTCAAGTTCGTTTCAAAAATTGACTTCGCACAGCCCAATCCTAGCTCTTATGTTTACGGTGAGTTTTTGGTGATGTAAAATATTTTTATGTTTGTCGAATGTCTATAACCAGCGTTATATTATTGCAAATAAAATTTCCTTTAAGGATTACAAAGGCTGTATCTTATTTAATAGGGGCTTTACGTATCCTCTTTATGACCCATACAAATATGTTGGTCACCCCTTGAGAGCTTGCGATCCCAGGGTTTTTAACCACGGTGTTAATGTACCAGAGGAAAGGTATGTGCAAGTTTTTTTTAAGGAACACCAGAGAATTATTCCATCCAACCAACAAACAGGGATAACTTCCTGCTATTATAGACACACACTCACTTTTATTATTAATTGATGTCACATTTTCTTTATACTACCAACATTTGAGGAACTTTTTATATCTAAGTTACTTTAAAATTATCACTAGTATAGCTTTATTTTTGATAAAGGAAGGCTACTTTATTTCAGACACAGGAGTACTAATGGATGAGTAGAGTTAATACACAATGTCACTGCGATATAAGAAACATTCATTTTAAATTTGTACTGGATTCTATATTTGGTTTTGTTTTAATCATTTCAAGCAAACAATTTCTTAGTTATATAATCAAGGGTGCCACCTATTTTCGGAGATGGTATATCACCCCACTGTGTTATTTATCATGGGAATGAAAGTTCTTAAGTTTTAAAACCATTAAAACAATCCTCAATAATTATATTAAAATTTTCTGTTGCAACCTTGTTAAAATTAAGTATGTGTTTGAGGAAGTCAGAAAAATTTGTCAATTAACATTAAATGTAGCCGAAAATAAGCTAATTGCACAGTTTAATATATGTGTATAGTTCTTAATTATAAAAATTAAAATGTAAGTCTTTTAATATAACATATATCTATATTTTTTTTTAATATTGTGGGATTTCTAGACATCTGAAATGTATCTCAGTATTCATGTTGTTGGTGCCCTTAAGGTGTAGGGAACTCGAGTTAAGGCAAGAGTTTTTGGAATTTTTATAACAAAACTTTTTGGGCCTAAATTAAAACATTCCTACAGAAGAAGCTTAGAGTCTAATTTTCTTCATATAGTGATATCAATAGTTGTTGAATATCTGTCATGAGTATAGAGGCATTAGATGAGAAACTTTATAAATGAAGAGTAAAAGTTGTCATTGAATTCCATGACATTCTTAACAAATATTCAACAACTGTTGATATCACACCTTGAAGAAAACTAAACTCTTATGTTTGTACTTGAGAAATATTTAATTTATTTCGACAAAAAAGAAAAAAAGTTTTGCTATAAAAACTGTGAAAACCCATGAATTTACAAGAAAATGTTGTCAGTAGGAAATGACTAACGTGTGGCAACCAGGAATATAAACAAATGCTTTGCCGAAATCAAGTTCAGAAACAATAACCTAAAACTTAACCCTTTCCCCCTAGCCCACCCCCGAAAAAAAAACCCCACAAGATTGCAGTCATCCTCAACCATTGGGCCTTATGGCTAGTTGAATTACAGCACATAAGTTAGTTTACATTCATGATTACAACGTTAATTATAACAATAATTAAACCAGTGTTTAGATTTTTACCAGACAATATTTCACTAAAAACGTA
>CABFOV010002947.1:0-26274 GCA_902141375.1 Timema poppense | reverse complement strand
TATTTGATATTATATATAATAATATTGCGCATTTCAGTGAAATTTAAAAAAATATAAAAGGCGATTTTCATCATCAAGCTTCATTTTCTTACTACTCAAAGCAGAAAGTGCCATTCTAGAAAACTTACAATAAGACTAATTACAAGCAAAGCAACTTGTGAATGTGGGGAATGCCAGGCCTCCACCCTGGTTCGGATCCCACGTTAAACTGTAGGTCCTCCATTTCGTCTCGCAATCACCCTACACATTAGCGTAAGTGCATATAACCCGAACGGGTAGTAAGACACGGTACTAATAATAATACAAACAAAGCATTTCCCTATTATTATAAATAATGCATGAACAATAAGCCAGGCAAATATCAACCAATGAGACATTGGCTGCTGTTGAGTGGAGGGGAGAAGAAATGTGAGTCACTCTCAGCCACCCTGTCGCCCGGCCGCCTGCATTGTTCAAGATCAAAAGCAAGAATATGTTATATAACTCAGCCGTTATGTGGTGGCGCTTAGGGGGAGAAATAGCGGGTCTACGGTGAGGGACACACACTGCTAAAGGGTAAGCTTGCACTCCCTTGTAAACACACGATGTTGGTGGCACCAAGGACCGAGTAACACTGAGCTTGGAGCTTATACCACCACTGGTAAGAAACTGAAGACCTCTCTGGCTGTTCAAGTTCCTCTACATACTGTCTGAACTATAAGACCAGTGATACAGTAGTTGAACTTTCAATCCCCGGGCCAATCTGCGTAGCTTTGTGGGCTGGATGTGGCCCGCGGGCCGCCAATTGAATAGCCCTGCTCTACACGCTGGAAAATTTATCTTTGTTAAGTTTTATTATTGTTATAAAGTAAACTTTCATTTGACTGGCGCTGAATTTAGCTACACATTCTAACAGTATTTTCCTAAAGAACACATGAGGGGCAGTAAGTAGATGGTGTGATTACTAAAATAACACATAGGCTACAGACAACTCAAGTTTGGCCCCAGTTGATAAAACTGAATGAAGTTAAGTAAACAGTATTATCAGCACACAATACTGTTATGATCAGGGCCCAGATTTTGATGACATGTCATCTTGTTTTGGCCCATCAGACACAATGCTTAGCTGTACATAAACTCTGTTCATAATCCTCTTGCATATTTTATAGGTTTTTTTCCTTGATTTTTTGTTTAATAACTCATTTCTAAGCATTTTTTGGGAAATAAAATTTAAAATTGTTTGAAAATTACTTAAAAAATGTTATATAGGCCTATATGAATTATTATCGGTCTTCCAAATATAATACAATTACCTCAAAGCGAAAAGAGATTTTCCTTATAGAGTTATGTAAAGTCATTATTTAGAGTTTTAGCGTCATTTTATAGGTAATTTTTTGACAATTATAAGGTAATTAAAATCCGGGCCCTAGTTATGATCTTCAGATGAACTTTGTGAATACCCACATACATACTATTAATGGCCATTATTTAATATATGAAATATAATGTGTGGAATACCAGGCCTTCACCGTGGTTCGGATTCCACGTTAAACTGTAGGTCCTCCATTTCATCTCACAATCACCCTACCATTACACATTAGCGTAAGTGCGTATAACCCGAACGGGTAGTAAGACGCGGTGCTAATAATAATAATAATAATATATGAAATAGGAGGCCATGGTAATGATGAGTGTATGAGATAGTAGAGGAAGCAAGCGTGAGTTGGTATGGTCATGGAACAAGGATGTTGGAGTACACGAGATAGTAGAGGAATTCAGAGTTGCTATAATGCTGATATTCAGTCCTTTGGTTGTAAACTTGAGTTGTGTCTTCATACTAATTTAAGAAAATTCAGGAAAGTTGAAAGCTCTGCCTTTTAAAGGCAATGCGAAAAAAAAATGGGTAAAATGCCCTAAACCCTTTAGTTGGGCGAGGAAAGTCCAGAGCCTAATTTAATGAAAACTAGAGTACTACTGTTATTAAATAGGGGCTATACCCAATTAAAAGAGAACAATGTTCACACACCTTCCTAACACAAAAATAATTGTTCGACTTGCAATGATTAACTTTTATGTGTAGAGAATTTTTAATTGTGTGTTTAAATAACACAAATTTGTACATTTAACAATGAAAGGATAGAAGAACAATGTCTACACAGTTACCAGAAAACTGTAGGCCTCAAAGTTCACAACAAAACACATTATTATATTTTCAGAGTACATCAGTCCTTTTCTTCAAAATAAAAAGGATAAAAATTACTAGCTCCTTTATAAAATGGAGTGTAAATACTGAAAATTAATATATTTTTAAAATTCCTGGTCACAAAATAGATCTTTCATTCATTTCTCATAGGCCTATATACAAGTGTTTATATATATGTATATATAATTTATAAGAAATCAACCCTGATGCAATTTAAATAAAATAACAACTAACATGGTTATAAACCTGATAAATGTTCCATAAAACTACAAATGTAAATTATTATATAAATTTTACATTATATGAACAATTAAAACCTTAACCCTTTCCCTGGTGCAAGCATTGAACAACTCCTATGTTTGCCTTAACATCCCCTTTCGTGGATACAAATCGACATTTCATTGCAATAAGTTGTTGTAATGCCATCTATCAATGAACCACTGAACTTTTAGCCAGTCTGAATACTTCATATTGAAGCTAATAAATGGGGCTACCAGTTCATTGGTATACTATCACTATGATTAAAATAATAAATGATAAAACAAATGAGTAACGAAAATATTAGGTCAGGTAAGAGTATCTGAGTAGACAAATGGTTGCCAGGCCCGCACAGGTCGCTCTGGTACATGTGCACCAGGGAACAGGTTAAAACAAGCAGGTACAATTTCCTCACATACTAATGAAAAGTTTTATAAACTTCGCATTTAAAAATATAATAAAACTTTGAGCTTCTCGTATAAAAACAAAACGAGTAAATAAAAAATTGTTGCTCATGTCAACTGGACCAGAATAATATAGATGGTCGGGTGTTAACTGTTATTTTTCTCTGATAAACTATGTTCCTGTCCAGAGCTGATGCTGTATATACACACGCGTCTCTTAAGAAAAGGATGCACCGAACTCTCGTAAGTGATACCCGTTCCCGATTTCTGGCATTCTAAATATTTCTTCACGAAGAACTTGTTGGTTTCAATAGTGTGCGGACTGTTAAGGTAGTCATCGACCTGAAAATATAGAGATAAAAAATCTCAAACAAAACTTAAATTATGATGGGGTTAATTATTTTCTGTGCAGCATATTCTTACTAGCCATCTAGGCAAGTCTAATTACATATTTAAATGAGTGGTGTAGGACTGATCAAGGTAAAATTCAGAGTAAAAGTACATGTACTTGCGTGGAAGGTGAGTGGGAAACCGTTAAGGTAAACCAAAGCCATACATCGGGCCGGGATTCAAACATGGACACCTCTATCACAGGCAAATCAAGAGTCGATGAGACCGACACCTTTATCTGTGTGCCTGTCCATCTTATAAAACATGATAAGAACTCACAAAAGATTAACTTTCATGCGTTAGTATAGTTACGGTTCCTTTAATTTTAATTTCATTAATTTTTAAAAACCATGTTTTAGTACCACGTCCCACTACCTGTTCGGGTCATACGCATATGTAGGACTACTAATTACACTAATGTATCAAGGATAAGAATGGTTGAATTTATAGTAGGTGTATCTGCATTTGTGTGGAGGGAGAGGAGGGGGCAAACCATTTACAAGAAAAACCAACCACAACTCACCCGAGAGGGATCTGAACACTGATCTGCCTGTCATCAGCAGTACAGTCTATTTAAAGAATGATATCTTAGACCATTTGGCCATCAAAGCGGGTTTCACATTCATTTTCGAGTTGCTATGTAAATTAAAAACATAGCTAAGAGATAACACTGTTTTGGTTATAATGTGAATTCACGATCAGTTTAAAGTGATAAATTAATGGTCTGAAGTCTGGTTGTTAGGTTTATCCTATAATTATATTGGGCTAAGCTACAAGTAAACATCACACTAGATCTAAAATAAAATCAGATTCAAACATTGAAAAAAATAATAATACAGAATCTGAAATGTATTCATCTCCTCTCAGGGATTATAGGGGGAAAAAATCCACGTCCTAAGTGTGCAGTGTGGAAGCTGACCTTCATCCACTGACAAGCTGCTATTTCTCGGGGACACATGTTTATTTCCTCAGAAGTTGGTTTTAGGCTGACAACGAAGTAACAGTCGGAGCAGCCAAACATGGCGCCGTGCATGTGACGAAACGTCAAAAGAAACTCGAACTCTGTCTTGACGCCGGTTTCTTCCAGGACTTCGCGCAGAGCAGCGTCTGCCAGATTTTCCCCTGGAAATGGACATAAGAACAAAGATAAAAAAAAAAGTATAACATTTAAAACAAACTAAACTAAATAATAATATTTAGCACCGCGTCTTACTACCTGTTTGGGTTATACACTTTAAGTACTAATTACTCTAATGGATTAGGAATTAGGAAGGTTGAATTAGAGCATGGGAACCCACATTTGCGTGGAGGGAGAGTGGAAAACCATTTAGGAAAAACCACCCCCAGTTCACCCGACTGAGATTAGAACCTCGATCTCCCCGTCCTCAGCAGTCAAGCTCAACACGACAAGCGCGTTAGCCAACTACACCACTGAGGCGGGTGACTACACTAAACATAATAACACATATTAGTGGGCAAGCAGTCTTAATGTCTAGCTCACTTAGAGTGGTTGTCCGCCATTAGCATGGAAGTTGGAGTTCAAATATTAATTAAATCAATTAATCATCATCATCATTTCAAGCATGTGGCTGGGTCAGGTTAGTAAAATGCTTCCATAATCTCCTTTCACACTCTCACACTTTATGTCATCTGCTCCTTCCATCTCTTTCTTGGTCTCCCTTGCAGTCTTTTTCCCTCCAAACTTCATCTTTCCTTTTCCATTCTAATTACTTGCTCATACCATTTCACCCTCGCTTCCTCTACTAGCTAATGTACTCCAACATCCTCATTACAAGTAAGAGGAGTGATGGGAGGCCCCCCAACATAAAAGACAAAGTAATTTTGCGCACTCACTCGAGGTAAGGTCAGCTCAAATCTAATGCAGTATAATTACAACATACCCGGCTCGACATATCCGCCCGGCAGCTTCCAGTGCGGGAAATCGGGCAAATATTTCTCTTTGACCACTAGTATCTCCTGGGCGCTGTTCACGACTATCGCGCCGACACCAAACATGGTGTGGGCAAAGGGCGGGATGTTGTTCAGTTCAGATATAGGCAGCCAGCGACACATCATCACATAACCTGGCTTGGCGTGATGGAACACAAACTCGTTCTGGAATATGTGAACCCCCCCACAAGGTATATGAGTTTAGCTCTTATCTGATTTCAAAATCCAACATTTATATCAATTTCCATGTAAAATTTATTTTCAGATATAAGTATACACTTTACACACAAATGTATGCAAATAGACTTATCAAAATTTCCAAATTTTAGCAAAAATAAGTTTCAACATTTAACTGAAACCTTAATGGTTTTTTTTAGTACCGCGTCTTACAACTGTTCAGGTTACACACATATGCATTAATTACACTAATGGTTTAATAGATGAGGAAGGTTGAATTTAGAGGAAGTGTACCAACATTTGTGTGGAGGGAGAGTGGAAACCCATTTTGTAAAAAAAAAAAGTCTAGTACACTTGACCAGGTATCCAAACCTCAATCTCCAAATCATCAGCAGTCTAGTCTACAAGAGTGGCGCCTTAAACCATGTGGAAATAGGTAGATGTCTTAATTCAAAATTTTAGCAAAACACTAAATAACTAATAAGTTTCAAATTTTAAAATGATACCTTAATGGTTTCTTTATTTCTAATGCTTGGCTTTGTGGCATATTTAGGTGTGTGTGTGTGTGTGTGTGTGTGTGTGTGTGTGTGTGTGTGTGTGAGAGAGAGAGAGAGAGAGAGAGTGAAAGTGGGAAGGTTCTGGGGAGTGGGTGTGAAGGATATGTATCAAGGCTATAAGTACTTTTTTTCCATTTTAGAATGTTAGAAGAACTTTTTGTGTATAATGATATATCTCCTGAATATCCAAGTCATAATCCTTGTTTTAAAATGTAACCTATACATTCGGCATGTTTCAAGAAAAACAGGGAATGTGTTGGGGGAGAGTGTGAAATCCATTATGACCTCAGGGGTTTATGTCAAGCATAGCAGAAAGAACAAAGAACAATATTCTAAGTTATACTAATTCAAATATATGGCTCAGTTTCTTAGCTCAATCTTTAGTTTTTACATCCATTACTGTTTCCAGCCTGTGGCCTTGGTCAGATTTTTATCCAAGCCATATATTTTCCACTATCGTCTTGCTAGACCTGTCGTAGCTTCATATGCCTTGTAATCTAACTTAAAATGAGGAATGGCACAACAACCAGTCCCCAGCCAATAATTCATCGCTTTTAAAAGGTAAGCCCATATTTTACCAATGATAAATTTTTCGACCATGCTGGGAATCAAAATTAAGACCCTTAGTAAAGTACACACACATGCTATCGAATGAGCTAAGGTGTTGGATTTCTTAGCTCAATCTATAGATAAAAAAGATTCTTTAAGTTTGTTTGTTTGTTTGTTTGTTTGTTTAGTTGTTCTTACTTACTCGCAACCCCTCAAGTAAAGACAGTATTAAGATCAAAATAATTGAATTCGGGATTTTGATACATATTGACGTTTCATGGCTCACCTTTATGGTCTAGTGGCTACTGGCTACAGACCCAGAGGTCCCGGTTCGAATCCTGGCGTTTTCAAATATTTTTTTTTTGTGGAGCAGTGGGTCGAACTCAGACTTGTGAGGACAAATGAGGGGCTAATAAATTTAAAAAAAAAGTAGCGGCTCTGGTCTAGAAAACTGAGATTAATGGCCAGAGAGTTCATTGTACTGACATGAGACCCTTTATCTGCAGAAGGTGGAGTTTTAAGTAAATGTCTCCATCTTTAAATAAAGGAGAGAGAGAAAGTCAAAATGTAGATGTGCCGAACCATTTATTTTTATTTAAATAAAAGTATGAAGCCTTGATGTTAACATTGCTATTTTAGAGTTGGGTTGGTGGTCGATACTCCCGATGTTTACCACCGACGCTGGAGCTAGTCCATGACCAGATATATGTTGGTCACCTGTGATTTAGTCTATCATTGCAAGCCTAATGCCTTATATCACATGTCCACTGTCCGGCTAAATAGGCACATCGATAAGGTATATTTATATTGTGTATAATCTCACCTTAGCAAGACTAGGCACCCATGAAGCGTCTTCTAGAGCAACTTTAAACCACAGTCCACGGACTTTCTTTCCTTTCCAGGCAGTCAGTGATGCTGAAAGAATTTGTTTTCCCATATAATAATATATATATATATATATATATTAGGACTATGTCTTATTACTCGTTTGCGTTAAACGCATATGTACTAGTTACACTAATACATGTTAGGGATTAGGAAGGTTGAATTCAGAGGAAGCATACCCACATTTGTGTGGAGGGATAGTGGAACACCATTTAAAAAAAACCACCCCAGTACACCCGACCGAGATTCGAACCCCAATCTCCTCGACATCTGAAGTCTAGTATATTACAAGAGTGGCTCCCTTGACCAAGTGGCCCTTAAAGTGTTTTTTTATTTAATACACATGCTTAAGACAGTTTTGAAAGTAAGACAATAAGAGTTAGTTACCTTCAAGTTTCTGATCAAATTGTGACGGAAGACAAGGTTCTTCGTTGGACACTACTGTTATGCCACCAAACCGATCAGTATGGCCAGAAAACAGTTCAGGAGAAGCTCCATCGCAATGAGGTGGCTTGCTTTGAGGCATTTTGGTATAATGGTACCCTGCTACCAATACAGTAGAATTTCTACAAAAAGAATGCCCAGGTTGTAAATGAGATGTGTTTTAGGAAATACTAGATACGCTTTACCTTATTTTAAACAAGTAGCAACCTTTTATGGCACTTTACACTGTTAATTATACTTTAGATAACTCGTATGCAAACTTTGAAAGTTTAAAAACATGTTGCTGTAACAAATTAACTAGTCACCAGATAAAAAAATATTACTCAATGTTACTAGATTTATAGTTATGAAATTAATGCTTTCAAATGATATGTTGCATTAGATTAAAAAAGTTTGATCGAGCTAAATAATATGATCTTAATATGTCAATTTGACAACTTTTTTTTTACAAATATTTAATGAGTAAAACAAACATTTGTAGTAACCTAGACATGCCTCAGTGGGGTAGTTGGCTAACGCACTAGTTGCGTGTTGAGCTAGACTGCCGAGGACGGGGAGATCGAGGCTCAAATCTCGATCAAGTAAACTGGGGGTGTTTTTTCCTAAATGGTTTTCCACTATCGCTCCACAAAAATGCGGGTTCACTTCCTCTAAATTCAACCTTCCCAACTCCTAATCTATCAGCGTAATTAGTACTTAAGCGTATAACTTGAATGGGTAGTAAATAAGTAAATATAGTAACTTATTTGAGTAAATACAAAATCTACCTTGAATGTTTAAAAACTTGTAACGAATCGATAAATATATCAAATTAATATCCATAAAGTAACTTGCTACATTAGGAAGAGACAATAACCATATTTTTGGAGGTCCTCTATCTTTAGTACGTATGAGAATAGGCATTCGTAGAATTACGTTGGTTGCTGGTTGTTCTGGTGGAGGTTGAAGACGTGAATGTAAGATTATAGTCTTGGAATGAGCTCATTGAAGACATGAATGGGAGATTAGAGTCTTGGAATGAGCTCATTGAAGACATGAATGGGGGATTAGAGTCTTGGAATGAGCTCATTGAAGACATGAATGGGAGATTAGAGTCTTGGAATGAGCTCATTGAAGTCTTGAATGCATATGAACTGGGTGAAATAATTATTTTGTTAGGAGATATGAATGGATAGGTGGGTACTCAAAGAAAGAATTCAGAAAGTGTTAGGAAGGTATGGTGATGACAGAGTAAACAAGAATAGTAATTAGTTTTATTTAGAAAAAGGTTTATTTATGTTGAACACACAAGTTAAGCACAAAGATATTCACTTGTATATACATAACAAAGGGACAATTCAAGAATGATGATTGAATTTGTTTGTATGTTGAGAACTTGAGAAGTTTAATGAAGAATACTAGGGTTGTGCGTGGAGCAGATCACTTCCTAGTGATCTCAGTGTTAGTTGAATTAGGCAGGAATTTTGTGAGGAAATAGCGCAAGAATATTAAGAGTGAAAGTGGGAAAATAGCAGGATAAAAGTGTGAGAGAACAATATGAAAGATTGCTGGGCAAAAAATTAACTTTACAAGAGCAGGAATGGAATGTCAAAATAAATACGAATGATATAGGCAGTGTTTGAAACAGAATAAAAGACGCTGTAGTTGAGTGCGCGAAAGATGTGGATCAGCAATTGTGGGAAACTTAAAAAGAGATGAATGATGTAATTAACAGGTGGAATAAGCTGTGAGGGGAAAGAAAGAAGCATGCACAAATGATTGCCGTGAAAAGTGAAAGATAACGTAAGAGGGTGTTGGACATAAAAAAAAAGAAAAAAAATTAATGCAAAGAAATTAGTAAATGAGAGTAAAGAAAAAAATGAAAGTACAAGAAGAATAAATAATGCTTGAATGATTTTGAAAGAAATAAGCTGTTCTGGAAGTAGGTAAATAGCACAAAACAAGAAGTGCAAGGAAAAACTTATGGAATTCAGAATTAATGTTAGGAGATGATCTGTGATGAAAACCGTGTACCAGAAAGAGAGCGAGGGAGTACTTTGAGCAATTGTATGGTGAAAATATAGAGAAAATAGCAGAAAATAGGTAAAATATTATGGTTAGTGAAATAATTAACAAGGCAGACATGTTAAAAGTGATGAAAGTGCTAAAGAATGTAAAAGTTGCAGGTGTAGATTGGATCACAAGTGAAATGCTTAAGTGTGGGGGCATGGTACTACTTGCCAGATTGTGTGAATTGTTCAATGTGTGTGCTGGGATTTCAAATGTTCCTAATGACTGGAAGAATGCTGTCATCATTCCTTTGTTCTAAGTCAAAGGCAATAAAGAGTGACTGTAAGAATTATAGGGAAATTCGTTTGTCGAGTATTCATGTCAGTTTTTAGGAAATTCTTAATTGAGAGGGTGTGTGAAAATAACTAAGCACAAGATTTTAGATGTGCTATGTGGTTTCATGGACCAGAAATTTGCATTGCAACAAGTGATTGAGTAAGGCAACAAGTATGGCAGTAAGGAAGAACGTTATTGTGCATTCGTTGATCTGGAGAAAACATACGATTGGATGAATAAAAGTATGTTATGGAATATTCTGAAAGAGTATAATGTGGGTGCATGGTTTGTAAATGCAATTATGGCAGTGTATGACAGAAGTTGCATCCTGGAGAGTAGTTGGTTGAATGTGAACTATTGCAAAGAATGAATTGGCATTGAGATATGCAAAGATGGCAGTATATTAATGTGTGTCAACACCAACATTGTTGTATAGATGTGAAACAAGAGTTTGTCATAAGAGACACAAGAGCAAGGGGAATGCATTTGGAACAAGATATCTAAGAAATGTGTGGAAAAACTCGTGTGAACAGTCAGTAATGAATGAGTGTGATTTGAAAGAAAATCCTAAAGGTCAATTTGAAAGAACCCGCCTCGGTGGCGTAGTTGGCTAACGCGCTAGTCGTGTTGAGCTCGACTGCCGAGGAAGGGGAGATCGAGGTTCGAATCTCCGGCCGGGTTAACTGGGGGGCGGTTTTTCCTAAATGGTTTTCCACTCTCCCTCCACGCAAATGCGGGTTCACTTCTATAATTTAACCTTCCCAATTCCTAATCCATTAGTGTAATTAGTAATTTAAAGCGTATAACCCGAACGGGTAGTAATACGCGGTGCTAAATAATAATAGTTTGAAAGAAATGTTTTACATTGGTTTGAGCATGTTGAGAGGATGAGTGTGGATCGACTGATGATGCAATATTAAGGTTGAGTGTATGGATCAAAAGGAAGGGGTAGGCCATGTAAGACGTGGCTAAATGTTGTAGATTAATGTGTTAAAAAGAGGAACATTAAGAGTTTTAAGAATAAAAGAGCATGTATAACTCTTAGGATTAATTTTGTTGAAGCGAAAAGAATATACAAGGAAGGGAAGTGTGGAGAAAGTTAGCGAGGATGGATTATGTAAGCATTTGTTGTTGCAGTTTCTTGCCTACATCGTAAGCGAATGGCATGATTAGGTGTGTATGGGTGCTATGCTCTCTTGAGTTTGCTCTGTATGGATAGGTTTATACTCAGTAAAAAGTAGCGATAAAGGCAAAAACCCAGCTTAATTAATATTAAGATATATATACTGCTAATATACTGTACCAGTAGCATCAGTAGTACCTTACAACGAGGTGCAAGAATTTCTAAAGCTTAACTTTAAATTATTATTAGGATTTTGATTTATGGACTTTATACTTTAATTTTCCATTCACAAATAACATTAAAATAATAGTTGTCCGTATATAATCATTGCAAACACCTAAAATGTTTTCATGCCACATTTCTCTTTGAATCCAGTAGCTTATGTAAAAGATATGAAAAATTCAACTTTTTATGGCTAATTATTATTTTAATTAATCTTACCCAGTTTTATCTGATGTACTCCTACTGTAAATAGCTGAATCACAAGAATTGTTGAATATAATTGTAATTAAATATACTTGTTTATTAAATATTTGTCTTTGTAGTGACCTATTAATTAAGCTACACATCTATTTTAATAAAAACTTTAACAAGCACATATGAGTGACATGACTCAAATTTTAAGTCGTCTGCAATCAGCTGATTTCATTTTCAGATAATAGAAGTTCAAAAAGTTGCTTTGTACAAATATGCGCATGCGTGTGTTTAAATCATGGGGTGAGCACTCTTGTAGACAAGCTTATCCCATAAAATAGTTTGTGGCAATATCGCTAGGAGCAGCCTGGAAAGACGTCACATAGCGTTGAAGTGAATTCCATAGGAAAGAAAATGCGAAGTCTATATAAAATTTACCATTACTGTTTGATTTGATTATCAATTGGTTGTTTATTTTAAAGAAGGAGTCTAGCCATATTTGATAGATTTTACATTTATTAATGTGGTTTATTTATAAAATAATGGATTTGGTTACTTTTGATATAAGAATCGATTAACTAACATTCCGCAACAGAAAATGCGTTGTGTTCCAAGTGTAAAGCCCCGCTTCGAATCGTTTAGCTCGTGGCACTAACGCCGTGACCACTAGCGATCTATACTTATCCCTTTTCTATGGTTCAAAAGCACATTTTTGTAAATTCAATGACAATACACAAAATGTTTCCATTCACTCTACTTTTTTCAAGAGAGCTGAAATTCTCCTATATTATTGTGAGTGCATAAGTTATAAACATGTTTTAATATAATTAAAGTACTTTTCATTGTGAGATTGTGTAGTTAATTTTAGTTTTGTATTTAAATAAAATATTTAAATTTTTTCACTACAAATTATCTTTAGCTTGCTTTGGAAATAAAATATTAAAGAAAGCTAGCCCCCTTATCAAACCAAAACAATTTCCACTCCACCTATCTGCCAAACCTTAAAGCATTAGTGGTGTGACGTTAGAGAGAGAAAAAGGAAGGAAATTTACTCAAGCCTATATTGTTCTACCTGGTTGCACCAACTATCTTAATAATTACGTAATATGAATAAGAATCAATCAAATGTATAAGGCATTCACGAGCTAAGTTTACCTGAATGACAGCTCGAAATGTTACTAGAAATTATCCCTAATATATCACTACGCCAACAGCTGACATCTATCACTTTGGATGACTGTAATGAAAACAGATGGTAATAAATTAATTTGATAGTTAACCACAATGATTTAGGCCTATATTATTTATATATTTATTTTAGGTCGGAAACAAAGTTTATTTATCGTTTTATTCCACTTAAAAAAATATTCACACCACTTTCACAAAAACTTCTAACGAACATAGCCTCAAAATGGCGACTGACGAATTTAAACCATATGATTGAACATAACGGTACACAAGTTTTTTTACAATGATGTGGACACGCAGTTGATGAAAATACTTTATTCAGTTAAATATTTCAAAATACGATAAAATAATCATAAAATCGTGTATTGTATGTAAAAAATGACAACAATTTTCTCTTTTACAAGTAAATGCGATGCCTGTATTAAAAGGTATTGATGTATGCACTATATTACACAAAATCAGTAACGTTCCAAAACGAAAAATAAGTACTTTTATGTATGTTTAAAATATTGTTTCGAGTTGGACAAAAAGAAATTATTTAAAAAAATGAAATAGTATGAGAAAACCTAAGTTTACGTTATTTTTAATGCAATATATAACAGGTAATTAAAGATCTTTACATTTATAACAAAACTGTGATCTTATACAAGTGTTGGCAACCCAAAACCTAAACATATGATTTTCGAACTGTCATCCAGGTAAAAACCTATCGTGAATGGAATATAAAATCTTACGAAGAGTTCATCTCAAAGAGTATGTTATGTAAGGATAGAAGATAGTCAATTAACTTAATTTGACAACATATTTTAATCATAATCGTGATCATCAACTGTTTGCAGCGGCCGGATCAGTTTAGTAAAATGCCTCCATCTTCCTCTGTTCTTCCACCACTCTTCCTTCTTTAATGTATTCCATTCTTCCCCTCTCACTTGAACAGTTTATTATATATCTTTCGCCCATCTCTTTCTTTGCCTGCCTCTTGGTCTTTTTCCTACAAACTTCATTTCCGTCATTTTCTTCAGCATCCTCTCTTTTTCCATATTCAATTCATGCCCACGCCATCTGAGTCTTGCTTCCTTTATTATCTTATGTACTTTATGTACTCCTACTCACTCCCGGATAACTTTATTCCTAATCTTGTTTCTCCTTGTAAAAGCTAACATGCTCCTCACAAACTTCATTACTATGTCCTCCACTTTCCTAGTCTCTCCTACATTCAATGTCCACTATCAAGGCCGTAGCCAGCCAATAATTTCAGGGGGGGTTTGGTGAGCACATCCCCCAATTGCTGGAAGATAAAAAAACATTATAAATGACAAACGGTTCTATAAGTTCTCTGAATTGTTTTTTATGATAAAATAACCCCCTAGCTGCCGAAGGGTAGGAAATTTTCTAAATATTAAACACTTTTTGAAGCTCTGTGAGGTTTTTTTTATGGTAAAATAACCCCCAAAATGCCGAACGTTAGGAAAATTTCTAAAATATTTAACACCTCTAGAAGCTCTTTGAAGTGCTTTTTATAATAACACAGCCGCCTAATTTGTATTTGTATTTTAATTTTTATATCGTTTAAACCATAAATAAAGCTATATATATTTTGTTCATAAAATTTCGCGGGGGGTTTGAACCCCCCAAAACCCCCCCTGGCTACGGCCTTGTCCATGATTCTGCTGTATTTGTGACAATGGGTACAAAGTGCGCGCTGTACAACACTTCCTTACACTTTAAGGGGACTTACCTTTTCCATAGCATGCTGTATTATTATACATGTGCTTCAATCTTTCACTGTGGGAGACTAAGTCCTTATTTCACCATTATTATTTATTTCGTTCATGCCAGGAATCTAATCCTAGAAACCTTAAATCAGTATACAAATACGTTACGTATTGAACTAAAGTATTTTACACTGAGTTAAATTCACTAAGATGATTGAGCTGTGATCTCCCGAATTAAAGTCAAAAACCATAGTAAATTCCTAATTTTTGATTTGTTGTCATTTCCATAAATAGATAGTGGATAGTGTGATAAAGGGCACTTATAATCAGTAACTGATTTAAATATATTAATTAACTTTTTACAAAATAATATATACGTTCATAGATTTATCTGAATCTACAGTTCATACATTTGATATTTTAATGTAAATACAGCAAAAAAATTACTAGCACATTCATATGTTTATCACAAACTAGTTGTCAGCCATTTGAAAATAAATCAATAAATAAATCAAGAATATACTGACCGTTTCATGCGAACTTAATATTTCCACAGGACTGTTTGTTAATATAACTTATGCTGATATATCTGTCCCAGATTATCTAATATTTTGTCAAATCAAGCAATCTCTGAGCAAATAAAGATTCGTTCATTGATAGAAACAACTTAGATAGACGAATATAGTAACACTGCTTGGTGAGTAAATTGATTTGTGCACTGCTCTACCTAAAAATCCTAGTTAGCTGTATCTTAAAGGCCCGTTGACACGGTGTTAGTCGACTAATGCAAGTTTATTCGTATTAGCTTAATAAATAACATGCTAGTTGTGTTGACACGCATTTTTCACTTGTATCAGTATCGCTTCTAAAAACATGGCTGAAAATGAAGTGGTGATAACTTGTCTATTGGAGCATATATTTTTTTTTATCACCGCGTCTAATTTCTCGTTCGGGTTATTTATACGCATGTAGGCCTACTAATTACGCTTATGTGTTAGGAGCTAGGAAGGGTGAATTTAGAACAATAATGGGCGGTCAAATAAATAACAAATTTTCAGTAAGCTCGATTTATCATAATTAGTTGACCTATTTAAAAAAAATAGTTTTATATAAACAACATAAAAAAGTGATTATTATGTCTCCTATTTCTTAATCCCTTAACACATTAAAATATATTTCAGTTGATCCCAAATAATTAATATATTAATTTGCTTGATTTGTTAATTCACTTATCAAACATGGTAAATATAAATTAATCTCAAATAAGGTCAATAAATCTCAATACAACCAAACTCAGTTTGACATTTTTCTAAATAGGCCTAACCCAGGTTTTTTCAAGTTTGTTTTAAATGTTGGTATATTAATAACAAAATATCTTGTTAAATGCTAACTAGGCCTAAAATATTCCTTAAAAATAGTAATAAATTAATTTGTAAATTGGTTTAAATATAAACTATCTGGTTTGCTATGAGACAATAATATTATATTGTGTATCTACTCAAGTTGCCAAAGCATTGATATAAAGTGTTTGAAGTCTATGCGCTGAACAATATTAATTAAAACTTATAAAGATTGGTTAAAATGTCAAATAAGGAAATTGGAATGTGTGCCGGTGATTTAACGTGAAAACCGCCGGCCATTCATACCTTACTTGCTGAGAACACGAATATTATGTTACCGGAACTAATCACGGTGATACAATTTTTTACTATATTTTTTGATTGTGTATAAAAAAATTACACATGCTGAGTTGATTGGTAGGAAATAATGGGTTGATAAAATTATTTATAGCATTTGTTTAGTAATTTTAAATACTATCTCTCACATAGCACATTTGCAATATTTACGTAATATTTATTTGGACACTTCTTGAGAATATGTATGCCTTATGTCACTTTACACTATCCTCTAGTGCAATATCCCTCACATTCCTATCTTTATAAATCCGGTGCTTAAAATTCCACAAAAACTCATTCTTTTCATAGCATTCCACAAATAAGTGTCCCCCGTGTACCGCCCCACTCTCACTCTATTTAGTTACGGCCACAATATACTATAAAAAGAGGAGGGCGATCTCTAGTAACTAGAAAAAGTAAAACATTTGCAGGTTAAATAAATATTTGAATTTTATTCAAAGTAACAAACAGTGTTAAAGCAACAAGTTGCATGGCCTCACAGGTCTTACTTAAATGTGTTGAAAAACAAATAAATATTAGCAATTTATCATATGCACAGTGCATTTCAACAGTTTAAGGAATATAGTAATATAAAATAAACTTGTCTAGACGAGACCAATGAAATAAACAAAATAGTTGCTATTATTTAAAGAAACTTTTCTAAATTATATACAAGCTTCTAATTCATCACAGTGAATTAATATCAAAACAAATTAAGATCAAAAGTTTATATTACTAAATATTACAAAAATTGTAAAAAGATTAGTGAGCCTCATTTAAATAGTTATAACGCGTTAGATTCACACCAGTGAATATAGACTAAACAGTTTTAAATTTATGGAATAAATTTAAATTTTAAAATTGCACCAGATATTCACTTTAAGCACAAAGGTTTGACTTCCCGACTAAACTCAAACCTTCGCGGGACAATTAACCTCATCACGTTTAAAGAATTTTTTAAAATTCCCACATTTAAATATTTAATATTAAAATAGAAAAAGTTACGTTACAGAACTAGTAATTTTGCCTAAATGAATCAGAGTATATTAAAGTCAAAACCATATTAATCAACAAAAATAAGTTACTTTAACATTAATTTCAAAGCAGAGAAGTCTTCAAATTAACCAACAAAAGAAACATTATCAATTTAAAGAATTTAAATTACTAATAACCACAAAAGCAACATTTTATTATTTAACCTAAATATTTAAGGACATAAAAAAAAGAACCAAGTAATGTGGCAATCTAATTAATTCAAGAAAATACAAAGATACTAGCGCCCAAGTGGCAACAGGAAACATTAATTGCTCTCTAACTGAATTTACGTTTTAAAATTTAAAGTTTTTAGCAAAACATTACCAATGCCTACACTGACAGATTTCAATAACAGTCTAAGCCAAATTATATTAAGTAATTCAAACCCATCGCAGTAATTTATATTTTATAGATTTAAACAAAGATATAATTATAAGCCATTCTGGCTAGATTACGTTCTAGTCCTGAACAGGACTACTCGTGGAAGTGGCAAATGTAATAGCCTATGAGATTGTCTGTGCCCCCTCGTTATATAGGTCTATTTGCAGGGTAGGAAGGTGAGAGTTCTCCTTTGTTATTACGTCACTCGCAAACATCTTGTTGAAAGGCTTCGTTATGTTCGTCACGTAGGCCGGGTTCTTGTTGTCTTGATTATCAGCCATTCCAATCGACTAGTTCCCAAAACACAAGTAGAGCTATGTTTGTTTGGTCACGTACACCATTCAAGTGTCAAAAAATATGAGTGTAGTACAGGACGGGCCAATTAGAGAATTGCTGGCTTTCTCTGTTAGAACATCAGGGTGCTGCAAAATTGTAGCGTGTTTTGGACTTATCTTTATTCTAGCTAGCATTCGTGGTGAGCAGGCTGGATTTGCACGTCAGTCTACACCACGCGTGAATAGAGACCTATATTTGACATAGTAAGGTCGTGATGTTTAGTAATGCTGGATGTATATGATTATAAGATTATTTGGGGTAGTATTTAAAACTGGCTGGTTCTATTGGTATTGCTATTGCAGGATGTACTATTATTATTAGCTTATTTAGGGGCGGGTATTAACATTGCCATATTAGCAGTCCACGCTAATGTTACACCCGCACAACCAATTTCTTAGTTACCGCCATTTTGAATTGTCTACTTGCATGTAAAGTTGGAAGGTGACCAACTTTTTCACTTGCAGGTTGACTTGTTTGTTAGTAGATTGCTTGTCTGTTTACATGGTGCAAGCTATGCGCGATCAGCCAAATTAATGTATTTGCATTAGTCAACTAATATCGGGTCAACGGGCCTTAAAATATGCACAGTATATATTAGTTTACATATATTTCTTATGATACCGTCAAATGGGGTGAATTCAGACGGCGGGGTGAGTTCGGATAGTTGAAGTACACTTCTCTTTTAGTGTTGGTAGCACCGTGACAAAAGTTTATGCTGTCCTGTTTATTTCAAGATTTTGTTTGTATGTGCTATCTGTGATATGATAATCAATCTTCATTGGTGCTTACACTTTTACACAGTAAAACGTGCTTTTCTAGTAATATAAAATTGACATGTTAAAAATAGTTATTTGTCTCCTTGTGAACTTTTTAAGTGTAAAGCTATAAGAAAATAATAATAAAATATCTGTGTTTTTATACACTTTGTTAGTTTGTTTGAAATAACATAACTTTGTGAACTGTGCTTAGAGACAAATATAACTGTATATTGGGAGATTTTTAATTAGAAAGTTATAGTGAGGGGTGGCAGTGCCACGAAATTATAAAATAAAATTGGGGAGCCAACCTTATTGCAACTATAGTGTTGATAAACTAGAAAAAGCTCTCAAGGATATAAAGGGAGGCAAATTATCTCACAGAAAAGCATCTGAGGTATACCAGATCCCTCGATCAACTCTTCAAAACAAATGCCAAAACTATTGGAGAAAAGACGGCTTTAACTCTTGATGAAGAAAACATTTTACTTCATGGAATTCAAAGAGCCGCTCAATGAGGACTTCCATTTACCCCAACAGATATTAAATATCTGGTGAAAGGGTATCTTGATCAATGTGGTCGTAAAGAGAAAAGATTCTTTAATAACCTGCCTGGATCTGAATGGTCACGGTCATTTCTCAAGAGGCACGCAAAGGCTTTGTCTGTTCGACTTAGTGAAAATATAAAGAGAGTTCGTGCGCAAGTTAATTGTTGAGATATACTTTGAGAACCTGCGCCCAACATTATAATCCCTTCCACCCGGTAACCTTCTAAATTATGACGAAACAAACATGTGTGATGATTGATGATCCAGGAAAACAACACATTATTGTCAAAAGAGGAGCAAAACATGCAGAGAGAATCCTCGATTCTTCAAAAACATTTGTTTAAATAATGATAGCTGCTAGTGGAGATGGCAAAATACTACCCCCTGCCCCCCATGCTTTATATAAATCAGAAAATTTGTGGGATACATGGCAGGAAGGGAGCCGTAACAGGAGTGGCTGGTTCGAACATCCTTTGTTTGAGGATTGGTTTATCACCATAGCCCTCCCTACCTTATCTGAAATCACTGGATGGACCTAAAGTAATGATTGGAGACAATCTCTCTAGTCATGTGTCGTTGAGAGTGATTCAAAAATGTGAACGTAACAATATCTCATTTGTGCTTCTACCACCCAATAGCACACATTTGTTACAGCCATTGGATGTTTTTTTTTTTCAGACCAACTCAAAATTGCATGGCGAGATGTAATTTATGATTGCAAAAGGTTTACATGAAGTACCATTTCAAAGTATGCTTTTCCAAGTCTGTTGAAACGGACATTGAATAAGATTCCAGCAACTCAATCTGACAACATAACTAATGGATTTCGTTGCACTGGATTAGCTCCTTTTGACCCAAACTGTGTTTTGAAGAAATTACCTGACAATGAGGGGTCACGTGAAGACAATTCAGGTACAGCTTGAAGTGCAAGTTTTGAAGAAGTCTTAAAGCATGCTCGCTACCCCAACACTAGCTCAACTGGCCGCCGCCGCAAATTGAATGTTCCTCCTGGTAGTCTATCTTGGGACATGACTCAACAGTCCCTAAAGAAAGTGACAATGATGAGGTTGCAGTGGCATATTCTCTGGGTATGCTAGTCCTGCGCCGCATACCCAAAATTATATGGACTAGTTTTTTGTTCAATTCAAAGCTGTCTGTATGAACTGTGTAAACACTAATGTTTAAATTGTTAATAAATATACATGTAATGAATTATTAATTTTAAAACTAATATTGGTTCATTATCCAAGAATACTGTGTTTTAAGTCATTCTTCTTCCAAAAGGTTCTACTTTGCACAATAGGAAACCCAGGGCTTGCTACTTGAAAAACGCAAGGCAAGCTAGGGAGGCTCTAATGACCTTGCCCAATGTCTAGGGGGTGGCAACATATTCCTTTCCACTCGCCCATAAGTAATTGGCCAATGAGTTCGGGTTTTCACAAGCCAGGTCATGCTGTTCCTGTGAAGCAAGCTAAGCATTGTGCCAACTATTGAAAAAAGATTCAAGATCACAATGTTTATTTATTAATCTAATTTAGTATAGTTTAAGTAAAAATACATAAAATAAATATATAATTAATTGTAAAATAATAGTTACTGTACATAACAAGCTTTAAATTCTAGACTAATTAAATACATTGATTTAAGTTTAGGTATTCTAGTCACATGTATTATCATGTACAAATAACCCCATGACTTCTTTGGTGCTGACTGACAGCTCACAGCTGTCAGCTAAAAGCTTTTAAAAGTTACCAGACCAAATTATGTATCCCTACGCCAAACCATATGATCTGCAAAAACATGTGTTTCACAGCTGTCACTTCTGACAGTCAGAATGTAGGTATTATACCTAAATGTTGAATGTCAGAAGTCAGCTGTGAGCTGTCAGTCAGCACCAAAGAAGCCATATGGGGTGACTTCGGACACTATTTTAATTTTTTTATTGATCAAATAAATTTATAAAAATCAACTCATTAAGCATTGGATTCCTAAAATATACACCCTATGCTCAACATTGTAAAAACACAATTTCATCATTCAACTTTTAACTATCACTAACTATACTCCAAAAGCACCTGAATTCACCCTATTTGACGGTACTCATAATTTTAAACTTTTAATGCTCAATTTCAAGTTGTAGTTTTTTTGGGGTAATTTTACAAATAAAAGTAGTGCGTAAATTAATTTGAGTCCTTATTTGACCTGTATAGCAAATTTTAGTATTTTTTTAGAGTGCAGTGTGTATGTAGATTAGTTAGCTATTTATTCAGAATTTGATTATAAAAAATGCCAAAATTGGCTCCAATGATTTCATGCCAATTACTAATAATACATCAAATGATCAGATTGAGGGATAATTTAAAGGAAATTCCTCAGAATAAATTTTGGATAATTTTTTTTGGATTAAATTATTATTATTATTATTATTATTATTACAACCAAATAAAACTATTTTAATATTTGGCCGTATACAAATAGTCAAGTACACTCGACTTGATGCAGACTTGATGACTTCACACTTATCACACACTTGAGATCAAAGACCGCAACAGACTATTTGAACAGCAAACTATCCTTTCCACACCCTTCAGTTCGCAGTGCTGATTCCTACCAAATAGCTTAGACACTACTTTAAATGCATATATCAGCCCAAATTAGCATAGGCTACTTACAGATTTTTGTTGCATCTTTTCACTGAGCATGACAAATTATCTTACACAACACAACCAGTACAATTAACATAATATATTATCACAGTGCACATTATTCTATGTCTCTAGCAGACGAAAAATTAAACAATTGTTGGTCAAATACCGCATCGACACCGTATCAAGGGTGACTTGCCACCACCCTTGGTCTCAAGGGTGTGTGAGGGGTGTGTGAGGGGTGCATCAGCACACTTTGTGACTATTCGGACCAATTTACACTGATCACATGATTGCCATTGCAATTATCAAGTGAATGTCAAGGGTTGACGGCGTGTGAAGTAGATTATTCGGATACAGCCTTTTTTTGTTTTGTTTACGGGATATCAGTAGCCTACCTATATTAAGTTTTAACATAAACATAAATGTTTATTTATAAATCTCTGTTACAAATATTTTATTATAAATAAATGTAAAATAATTCTACTAAACAATTAAGATAAATGTCATATAGATAATTTCAAGTGTATGTAAACAAGTCAAGTTTGCTAGTTATGAATCAATAGCTGCATTCATGAAAGCACCAAAACAACTTTAAATAAAAAATAATAAACATGCATAGTTTATTCGCACCATGCTGTGTGCATAATATAGGAACAAGGTATTTTCAAGTCTACTTCAAGCCTGGCCACTTTACCAATATTGTTTTCAACAAAAGAGATAAATACAGTACAATATTTTACATACATATATAACTGATTTGTCTAATAGTTTTAGTTACATAATTACAATTAAAGGTTCTAACTAACCTTATAATACTAGTATTTTTAACTAAATATTATTTATTCTTAATAAAAAGAAGCAAATAAATTTTTTACTTACTACCTACACTAAATATCACCTCTAAGGGAACTGTAGGCCTATGTCTTAAGAAAGAAAGTTTTATCTTCGCTTGTCCAAGGTTTTCTGTTGCCAAATCTCCTAGCTGAAGGGGGAAGAGTTTGTTTGAAATCTCTTCATTAATAAAACAGTTCAATTAAAACCAAATACCCTGTGCTAAAACACACTATTGAGACTCATATGGGTGATAGAAAGGAATCATAGTACAAAATAATAATTTTAAAATAGCAAATGATTGGTATTCACACAATGATGATTTTGTTGACTGAGAAAAAATATAGGGAGCCTAAATATAAATGTTTAAATATACAAGGGGATGTTCAAGTATTACATGAGTACATTTTTGGCCATTTTTATCCCTTCCCTCCTTTATATGCACAAATAAGTAAACACCCAACCCCCTTTATCCCTCCTCTCTGCTTGTTTTGCTTAAGTTATATTTTTCGAATTTTGTTCATAGGAATAACCATTATTTTTTATACAATTTATAACTTTCTTGTAATTATTTTTGTAGAGGTGTACATTATTAGTGTAAAATAATTAACAATGAATACTGTTGGAAACTGAATTAAAATTGATTGTACTAAACAGGTTTAAAAATAGGTTATATTTGTGTATACCTATATGAATTGTTATTAAACCTGGTTATAAAACGTATCAACACTTAATTATTATGTGTCCATGTCACTGTGCCATTCTTACCCATCTCTCTCTCTTACATAAGCATTGTTCTGACCTCTCTCCCCCCTTGTCAGCAAAGATAAGCAGAGCTTGAACCCTCCTACCACCCCGTCTCCCCCCACAAAGCGCTTACATAATACCTGAATGTAGACTGCAAAACTACTTCTGATAATTAATAGACCTACTGCAAAAATAAGTAATTTCTAATCCTAATACTGGTCCAAGATAGGGAGGGGTGGTTTTAACGAGTGGGAAAGTAATAGTGTTTGTTAAGGTATATTATGTATTTAACATTAACTTTCCGAACTGACAGATTATTTCGGAACACAACTTACAGGCTAACGCACGACCATCTTATCTAAGGTATTTTGCCTACTTAAGAATGGTTCCAAAGATGTTAAATATTCACCATCGTAGTTGGTTGAGTGCTTAAGTGAGCTATGAAACTTTTTTTTTCCCCCATCCATTCTTCACACTAATTGGACTGTATTGTCTCTACAATTTCCTCCACAATATTATTGTTTGGAATAAATCGTTGAGGCCATACTTAAGCAAATGAAATATTCATTCTCACACTTAATTATATTAACAATTAATTTGAAATGTATTTGAAAAACTGACAGAGTACCTCATTATATTTGAGTCTAATACTGTTTGGAGTAACCTAGAACCATGTTATCCCACCCAATCTTTGATATCGTAAGATATTACTTTGAGATTAAATATTTATATCTTAATTATATGGAAAATTATGCCGGTAATGGCTGTTACCATAACCTAAGACAATTTTCTTCTATATACATATTTTATTATTCAAAGGGGTTTTCAGGATTTCGTTTGGATACAACTTTTTTATGTGACTAGGTAACACGATTCCAAATATGTTTGGGAAGTCAATTTTCCTTGGTTTATTATGATGAGTAACACATTATTTAAAGAAATGTTGAGGCCGACATTGATATGGCTCCTTAATTGCACCACGTGCCTGAAAGGAAAAATCTTCAAAGTTGTTGCGACCCTTTTGTAAAAAAAAACACACTATTTTTGAGGAAGGCGATATCTATGTTTCTAACCACTTACTTTGATCTCAGAACTGAGAAATTTCGTGAGAAACATCCTTAAAAATAAGCTTATTTCACCTTTTCATGTATTAAAAATAAATAAACTTAAACTATAAAGGTTTCGATGGGAAAGGTACAATCTGTTTATTCTTAAAGGTAGCAGTCTCTCCTTGATGGATTACACTGTGGCTCTATCTTTAAAATACGCCAATATGCATGCAAGGTAAGCTTGCTACCTTCTAGGGTTAGGGAAGTATTTCACCTCTATTTTGGCGTGAACACTTTTATGAAATAGCAAACCACTTCTTAAATAACTTGGGACCTTTCAACGTCCGCAACACGTCTCAATGATACAAAGGTGTGCCACCCTTAAACGCAATTTTAATTTTAAATTATATTGTTCAAAGTAGTAGTATTTTATTGTCTTTGCCTGTGTTGTCAACTCTTGGCCACAGTGTAACCTTTGCTGCAGTCTCTCCGCACACTCCAGAATTCGTCCAGGTTCTCGTAAACCTTCCTCGAATGTTCGTTGTAGTTGAGAGCTTCGCACAACCGGCAGTAGTGGAAGACTGGCGCGTCGAAGTATCCGTGTTCATTCACCACCTTGAAAAACTTCTTCCACGAGAAAAAGGCGTTGTATTCGGCGGGCATCGCCGCGAGATGCTTCAGGTAGCCGGCGAGGTGCCTCGGGGACTTGAAGGCGTCGACGTGGACGTAGGAGCCTGGAGGCAGGAAGCGACGGCAGTCCTCCAGCGGCGCCCCCATGATCACTGGCACGGAGTTCTTCAGGTAAGCGTTGAACCAGACCTTTTCTGTCAGGTACTCGCGACAGTTTGGAGTTCTCGAACGAGAGGTAAAACTTGTACTCGTTTGGACGCAGGCAGTTCGACTCGTAGTGGCCCTCGCACCTGAGTTTAGAAAAGGTTCACTATACAGGTTGTCACAAAAGTTACTGTGCAGTAAAGTATCACGTATCTCCCTGCAGTTCTTCCTATAACATGTATTTATTTGAGGAATTTACTGTGCGCTTTCTGAGCCGATTGATTACATTAGCACATGAGAATTTCAATGAGCGAGAGGAAAAGGTCCTACCAATTCTGCCGGGAAAGCTATTTTCACATAACTTGCATGGTTATTTTACATGCCAAAATTGACATGGGGCCGACTGTTTTACTTCTCCTTTGAAGGAAGTTGTGCTACTGATTTCAATCGCCCAAGAAAATCTGTTGACCCCGGCTGGGTGGGAGCCCACCAACATCAGGTCATGAGGCGAGCACCTTGACCCAAGACTACCAAGGTCTACCTCCCTATAACAGATGTTGGAAATATCTCCCATGAATCATGAATACATGTCTGGACACGTCTTTTCATATGATATGATTACGAAGAGGCATGTCCAGACAAGTTTTCAGGCTCATGGGGACATTTCCAACATCTGTTATAGGGAGAACTGCTACGTGAAACGTGATACTTTACTACACAGTACGGTAACTTTTGGGACAGCCTGTACTATTATAATTAATTTTCGGATTATTAAATAGCTACCAGCCTATATATGTGGTCGCAAGGTCTTGTGTATCACTCTAGCGTTAGATTGGATCACCAATGACGGGTAAATCAAGGTTTGAATCTAGTCTGGGTGACCTAGGACTTGTTACCGTAATTTCCCCAGCCTTTCTTCACTTTAATGAGGGG
>CABFOV010002946.1:62239-74251 GCA_902141375.1 Timema poppense | reverse complement strand
AGACCTTAATAAATAGCAACATCAAAGAAAATTATATGTATTTATAAACGATAATATATACTATTTAACTAAACAGGACCAATGCTACCATCTATTAACATAGCGAATGTTTCCGAAGACAACTTAGACATAAAACATTTTTTTAAAGTCATTTGGCCTAAAGTCAATTCGTCTAGAAGTCAGTTAGCTTAAACATTATTTGGCCTAAAATTAATTTGTCCTTGAAAGTCAGTTGGCCTATAATGTATTTCGAACTAAAAAAAAGTTGGGGTGGTTAAGTTCTCCATGAGTCATTTGGCCTCAAATTAGTTGACCTTAAGTAATTTAGCCTAAAGTTTAGGCCAGCTGATGGGTATTCTTCTCACCTTTAATTTTGATATAGTGAACGGCTTGAGAAATAATAGTAAAATACTGTTTTAGGGCGCCAGTTTTTCAAGATGGTGGATTTAAAATTACTTTTTAAAAGGACACAATATCCTATTGTATTCACCACCAAACACTAAAGCACTATGTAAAATTTCATTTCAATATCAAAAAGTGAATGAGTGTTATGCTTAACAACTCCACTACTACGCCTTGGTTACGTTAGGTTTGGAAATTATTTTTATATCATTCACGAGTTAGGTCGGCGGCCCGGCCCAATAACATTGAAACAAACAGTTACATCTGTCTCCTCAGAATCAAACCGGCAAAAAACCTGAATGTTGCATTTAGAGTTAATCACGATCATTCCAATTTGTCACCTAGCGACCAATTAAGTAAGTTTGACCTGGGGAGCTATTTGGTGCTCTTTATAACTATGTTTAGTCAATATAATGTTTGCATTTGTACTAAAATACCAGACTTGAAGACATGAGAGATTCATGGCTTTGCTAACCGAACTAATTACTTAAGTTTATCTTTAAGCATTTTACTTTTCTGACATTTACCTTGCTATATCACTAGTGTGAATCAGAAATTCCAGGTGTGGCAACTGATTCTGTTTACTTATTATGAGTGCCCGGTGCTCTTCAGATGCTGTTTGGACCTAGGGACAGTATCATTGTAATTTACCATACTCTTGATTTCTTTTGGAATGTTTAGTTTGAATCTGTAGTTCCACGAGTTATGTTAACTGAAATAGGCATTTCTGGTTTGGATTAGGCTTGATGTTTGCCTTGTTATATGCCTAGAATTCTTTTGGTCTAAGTCTAGAATATTTCACTGAATTATCTCTTTACAGAGTAGTTAAGGTTGATTAAGTTAATGTGTTAGTCTAGTCTTTCAAATTTTATATGTAGCGCACATGGTTGCAGCCATTTACCCTTAAATATGAACTTAAACTTTTCACTTTTGCTTGTTATATTGTTAGACTTTAAAGTCTCATCAAGGGGAATCCTTACTTACAGTACTTCCTACGTAGGTTAGGACTTGTGATGATGTAATTCTTCACTATTCGACATCAGGTAATTTGTTAAAATAACTTTGTCAATTTATATTGTCTTTGCTGCCTTTCATTTTAGAAAGAGCTAAGTTCTTATTTAAGTAAACATTTGCCATAGATTATATTAAACTGTGATGTTTTACAGAGTGGTATTGTTCCACTTTATAACATTAACTTCATTTATGAGTTGACTGTTTTATCTAATATTGTTACATTTAAGTCAGGCTATTGGTTCATTGAGAGATTATCTTTAAGGGGGGGCAGTTGCCTAATTTATAACCTTTGTGTAACAGATGATTTTGAACCTCTAATTCAAGTAAATAATTGTATTTCTTTGTTTTATGTTCATTAAACTACTATTTTATCATGAAATACTAACTTGTTATGCAAACTCCCTACCAGTTTCCTTCTACTATCCAAACTGGTTAAAGCGATTGTTGGGTGTGATGCAAGTGGTATCCAACAGTGAGGTGGTAAGGTCCAGGAGGATTAGGGAGGGGGTTAGAGGGAGAAATGAATTGTTCAAACAAGGATAGCAGAGTTAACATTTGCGCCAAAGTTCATCCACGAGCTTTGATTTTAAGATTACCTGACAGTCAACGACATAAACAGATTGGGAGGAACAGGTTTAAATCCCAACTAGGATTTCACTGATAGTTTTGAAATCTGTTAACAAAGAGCTTTATAATATAGTTTATATTAAAAATCTGTAATTTATTGTCTATATCCACCAAATAAATTTACAAATGTACATACAGGGTGTATCGTGACATAGCCAACAGACTCCGCCAGCGCGTTCTAGATATTATTTGAACTAGAAAAGTTAATAAACACATTGGGTTAGTTCGACTACGTTAATGAGATATCATGGTATCGGCTGNGTTTATATTAAAAATCTGTAATTTATTGTCTATATCCACCAAATAAATTTACAAATGTACATACAGGGTGTATCGTGACATAGCCAACAGACTCCGCCAGCGCGTTCTAGATATTATTTGAACTAGAAAAGTTAATAAACACATTGGGTTAGTTCGACTACGTTAATGAGATATCATGGTATCGGCTGAACCTCTGTAACCTTGTGATGACCAGTAGCCTTCAATTCTTTTTAGTGTATGGCGTAACTGACTGGGAGGAACATGACATTCAATTTGGTCGCCTGTATACAGATGTTCGCCGGAGTGTGCAATAAATTACCATTTCTTTTCGGTGATCTGCACTTGAGTGATGCCCATGAATGCACTATGTTGCATGTCCCCTTCTTATAAACCACCAGTAGAAGAAAAACTGTTCGGTTGATTTTTTGAATAACTTACTAACAAAGCAAAACACACTGCTGAAGGTTAATATAACAAAAATTTCTACAGGCGACTTTACTGTTTCTTTTTCGTGAAATGTGTTGCTGTCAAATACCGAGGACCTCTTATTCATTGAGATGGAGTTTGAGTTGTCTGCTGTCAAGATGAATTAGCAAAGAGACTATCATTATTCCGGCATCTTTGGGAACAGGCGAAACCCAGTCACTAAAAAAAAATTAATTTATGATATCTGGCCAATGAACAGGATAGATACTAGGAATTTCAGTATGCTCTGCTATCAAACCATTTATATTAGCATTGGTATCTGGTAAAATTGCATCTGCGTCAGCAGTAACACGAGGCCGAGACTGCTGAGTGTGACTGTTTTCAGCTTCCGATTCCAAATAATAACGATCTGGTCCAACTTCAGACACTGCATCCTGGTTATTGTAATTGAAAATACTTATACTTCGTACTGTTCTAATACTTTAAAAAAATGACTATTTTCTGAGCGTTCCATACCACAGATTGTTCTTTACAGCTTTTTTTCTTCTTAGCTTTCTCTTGAGACACCCCACACAACACTTAGTATATAGTCACACTCGGTACACATACTGTTAACTTCCTTGCCGGGATCACAGACTGTTTGTCTTCAGAGTCAGCGAAATGATTTTTTTAAATAATTTTATCCTCTAAGATATTTTTCCCATACCTTGGAGTATGAAATATTTCTCTGGTACACCAGTTGTCTTGTTTCAGGCCTTCTGTCAATACCAGTCATATAACAGACTCCTTAAAACCTCTATATATTTTACACAGTTACATCGTTGTAGGTTACAGCTCTAGAGTAAATAATTATTTTGCATACCGGTTTGTTTCCACCACTAAATGACCAACTAATTTGTTAGTTGTGTATGTGTATGTATATATATATATACATATATATTAACCATGAAAATGGCTCTTGTAGCCATAAAATTTAATATACTAGATTGTAAATTTGGAATTTGCTTACAGATTATTATGTGTGTTTATATTTGTCGGAGCACATACCCTGTTTGTAACTGTGGAAATGTCATCATCATCATCATTACAACAATCACTATTCACATCTCCATCACTAATATCACTATCTAGATCAAGTATGTAATTATATTCATCTTCACTATGAATGTCTTCAACTAACTCTGAAAGAATAACATCACTTGCAGTTACGATTTTCCGTGACTTCATTTTTAACCCGCCAACTATTTCTGTTATTCATAAAATTTTCTCATTTATTACAACATTCATGATAATAAAATAGCATTGAACTGGTAGCTTCAACTATCATTAAAATAGCTTGGTGCAGTTAATAACATTAGTTCACGCCTGCGCCATGGAACCATGAGGATTGTTCAATGCTTGTGCCAAGTAAAGGGTTAAGTGCGTTATTTATATTTATAATTGATGTTTACTTACTCTAAGTAAGACGCGATGCTAATAATAATAATAATACTTACTCTATGACATTTGGAACTCAAAAAGTTAATTGATTTTAAGGTTTTGTTAACTTTTCCACATTTTATATTCAATTTTAGTATATCAAACGCTAAGCCTTATGTGTTTCTTGAACACAAATAATTCTTATTGTGGGTTGTTGATCCAAATATGTTGAATATGGGAAATAACTTAACAATTTAACTGAATTTAATGATGAAAATGCAAAAATTAAATTTTAAGTTATATAATTCTAGAATTAGCTTGGTAGTGATATCACTGGTCTATCAAGGTGCAATAAAAAATTAGGAAAAATAAAATATTTTAGTTAAAAAAACACCTTTCAATTTAATCCTAGGTAAAAGACTTTATCTGATTTTTTAAAAATCAACATTTAGTAAGTTATAAAGCAGGGGAGTACCCTCTCACCACTACTATTCGTAGTGGTAATGGAAATGATCATAAATAAAATGGTAGGCAAACTTGGGGAGGAAGAATGAAAGCCATGATATTTGCTGATGATTTTATGGTATGGACAAAGACGGAAGAGGTTACAGGAACCGCTAGGAATGGAATGAAAGAGTGTTGAATGAACTCTATCACGGTGAAATGTAAGATGGTGATAATGACAAGAGAATAAGGCCTAGTAAAGCTATAAAGTTGGATTGAGTATTGCTGAGAAAAGTATACAGGTGTGTAAAAGACTTGCTATGGAGAATAGAAGTGCCCTTGAAGTGTAAGGAAGTGTTGTACAGGATGTACTTTGTACCCATTGTCACATATGCTGTAGAAACATGGACAATGAATGTAAGAGAGACTAAGAAAGTGGAGGTCATTGGAATAAAGTTTGTGAGGAGCAGGTTAGGTGTCACGAGGAAAAACAATATTAGGAATGTAGTTATCTGGGAAAGAGTAGGAGTACAAGAGATAAGACTGAGAAAATTTTGGAAATGAAGTATGTAGGGAAAATACTGCAAGAGAGGTCAAGAGATGAGAGGGGCATATAACAGAAAGTGTTCAAGTGAGAGAAGAAGAATGGCATTAAAGAAGGAAGAGCGGTGGAAGGATAGAGGAAGATTAAGGTATTTTACTAAACTGACCTGACCGCAGGCTGGACACAGTGGTTGATGATGGTTATAATGATACAGTGATAAGTGTTTTTATTTCTTGTTTTATAGAACTCTAGTGCTCCAGTGATTTGATTTTACATCCATTATTGTTTCCAGCCTCTAGCCTGGGTCAGTTTGTTTTATCCAAGCCAAATGGTATGAAATGTTCTGAAATTACCAAGCTATGTTTAGTTCCATTTGTACATTTAGCAGTTCTGAGCTAGTAAACATGACCTAGTTTGGAGAAAAACTTGTCTTTTAATCTGGTTTAGAACCTTCCACAACTTTTGATACACAATTTGATCTATTGTATTTTAGTTAAAGAATCTTAGTCAGGTTATTAGAAAGGATTTTAATGTAGGTTAAATCATTTTTATTTGCCATTTCATATTTTACATTTTATATTGTAACTAGGAATGGACACTATAAGCCCTTGTTTTCTTAAAGATAATTGATATTTAAGTTTAACAAAAAAAATGTTATTTAAATCTTGAATTTTTGTTTAAAGCTATTATGCTGCTTATCGGTGATTTGGTTTGTCTAACATAGTTTTAGGAAAAACCTAGTCAGACCCAAAACCATTTGCTAAGCTTTTAGAAGTATAACTTTGTGTTTTGAATAAATACAATTTGATAGCTTTAAATTTAAAGGCTCACATTAATATCTACTCATGCGAGTATACAGTTGATTGTATTGAATAGTGAGACTCATTAAATTATATTAAAAAAAAGTTTGTTCAAGAATGTTCTTCATTCAATAACAATAATTTCTCTAGCAAATTCTTACAGAATACGATTATACAGCTAAAAATAACATGAATCCTCAAAGTGTGATTTTGAGATATTTCATCATGACCATATTAGGACTAATAAAATATATTTTTATAAATAATGAGCTAAATGGATATCTTTATTTGAAATATTAAGTGCTGCTGCACAAGTGATTGTAGCAATCTTAATGTTGTGCTTCCCACCTTAACATTTTCTAATTTAAATGGATATTTAAATAAAATAAATAAAAAATAAACATATTTTGCATTTGCTTAGTAAACTATTTCATAAATCTAAGTACAGTGATTTATTTTTAGGTGTTCCGCCAGAAATATGATAAAACTGGTATAGTCATATTTGATTATCACATTAAATCAAAAGTGAGGTTATAGATTGAAAGTGTGGCCATAAACATAATTTGAAAGCTTTATGATAAAAAAAAGTATAAACCATACATTGATTTTATAATAAAGGAAATTAATAAAACTAGGGAAAAAGGAAAAAATGTGGGCAGAATTCAATGCATAAATTTATTTTTAGTAGTTTATTTTTTCTATTTATTTAGTTTTATCAATTTCCTTTATTATAAATTATTTAGCCTCTGGGCCACTTCATTTTTAAACGAACCATACATTTAGAAATAATTGTTCTCAAAAGAGTAAAATTTAGAAATGTATGTATCAAATTACAATTAACAATCTCTTCTAGAATAAACTCAAATAGTTTTGTCCCAAATTTGTTCTTTTCTTTTTTATAAATCCAATCAAGTGTATTTTAAATCCAAAACATCTAATATACATGTAAAATATGAGCTACATTAGAGTAATGAAATCAATTGAAAGTATAAATAAATTTGAGCTAATCAATCACCCTAAGCCCACAACTAAAATATGCATTATTTTAATAGTTACATCTTTTGTAAAGCTATTCAACTAGAGTGAAAAAAATAAAACAAAATTACATAAAGTAATAAACTGCTATCAAAAATAACTTTTATATTTGTGTGTTTTGAAGTTTTATTCACGAGTAACTACTTTTTGCGCTTGTGTTCATGTGAGCTATTGCTGTCACTGGACTTACGTTTTCTTTCTGCCTTATCACTATGTCTGTTACTATTGCGTTGTCCTTTTTCCTTTATCTTGTCCATCTTCCGGTGTAGGTCCTCTTGATATCTCTGATGATTAACATCATGAATGTTTTCATTTTTACTGTTGACTAAATCCTTGATCTCATAATGAGTGTCTGAATATCTGGCATGATTGGACAAGGCATTACTAGATTCTGCACCATCAAACTTTATGCTTCGACCTAAGACACGTTCCAAATCTCTCCTATCATTGTCAGAGCTAGCGTGTTTTGAAATCTTCTCATGTTTATGTGGCATCACATTTTTTTCTTTTCTATGTTTCTTATGCTTATTTTTTTTAGTTTTTTTATTTTTGTTAAATTCTTCACTATTGCTGTTACTGCTACTATCTTCCGAAGTTTTTGTTTCTTTATTGAGATTCTTGATTTTTTTATGTTTTGCCTTTAAAAGTTTTTCTTTTCTCTCAAGTTTTTCCAGCTTCCTGCAAAATAGATAATTTTGTATTTAGTACACAGCCAAGACAAAGCACAATGAAACTAAAACTTTACAAAATTATAGAAAAAAAAAAGTCCTAGTTAGCTTTTGAATTAGTTTAGTTTTAATATTTGTTTACCTCTACGAGTCTTAGTGGGAAAGATGAGGAGGGAGAGAGCTAGAAATGAAAATGTCCAATAGAAAGTAGAAGTGATACTGGTATTGAAGAAGATAAGAGGCTGAGATGGATGTTGAGAGGGAAAAGACCAAGAGGAAAACTGAGAGTGGTGGTGGGGAGGAAGTCCTCAAAGAGGGAAAGGATGCCAAAGATTCGGCAGCTGAGAGAGGCGGGAGCAATGACTGACAAAATGAAGTGGAGGAGGATGCTGGTCCTGGTGAAAGATGCAAACGTAAATGAGAAATGAAGCAGTAAAATAAGATTGTAGGGAGTCATATATATTATAACTTGCCCAGTTAAAAGTAATGCGTTTTTATTCAATCAAGGGATTGACTTCTATACTGGCAAACACTTTAAAAGTAAAATTTCCTCTTTTAGGAAGTTGCGTTGCCTATTTCACAATCTTCCCTGATGAGTTCCGATAGAATGAAACCTAGGTTGGGGGATTTGGCAGTGACGATCGATTTTCTTTCCAAAGGCAGCAATGTAAAGTGTGAATTGTGTTCTTTTCATTGAAAAGCCATATTGTGTTCGTCCATTTTATATGTTTCTATCCACCTTTCCTATTATCTTCTTCCAAATATAATTAAAAGTAAAATTAGTTTTCATCAACCAATAGGTCTAGTATTGACAAAATTCATCCCTCAAATATGAATTTTTTTAACTAAGAAGAAAACACATTTTTAATTTATAGGTACATTCCACAAAAATAAAAGTAGGTTTATTTTATATAGATGAATTAAATTTGTTTCTTTTTCGTTATATAGAAGCATAAAGTGTGAATTGTGTTTCTTTCTGTCCAGTGGTAGGATTGTTAAGTGTGAATTGTGTTCACCTTTGTCTGGTGGTTGAGTGTATGGTGTAAAATGTGTTAATCTAACTTGGCTAATCTGTCTAAGCTTAGTTGAAAGTGGAACTAAGAGAACACTTACAATTTAATAAACATGACCAGCGAAGCTAACAAGATGCAAAGGATCATTAAATTTGAAAAAGACAAGATAATATAATTTGTTTTTACTCCTCAAATTAACTTAAATACATATTCTTGGAGTAAAACAATAGTCTTTACTAGGGCTCTGCAAGTACTCAGATTTCAAGTTTCGAGCTGAGCTCATCCTTTAGGCTCGAGCGTGAGATCGAAAGTTTTGTAGGCTTGTCATTTTCGAGCTTTCACTTGATGTACTTAATAATACATTTTAAAAACTCAATAGTAAGCATAGGCTATTTGAGATAATATTAACATTTCCACTTATATATCACTCAGTTACTTAACAAATTGTTAAAAATTAATATCAATCTTCACATTAATAAAATAATAGAGCTTTAAAACCACTTTCGACCCGTAAATTTATTCAATATTGTCATCCATTTTGAATTATACTTGATTGAAATTGTTTACTTGTATTGCCATGACAAAGCAATGGAAATAAAAATAGTTAAGATGATTACTAAATAATTGAATGATTCTTTTTACCATTTATACCTAATCCCTTTCTAAAATAATAATTTATGTTAAATTAGAAATGTAATATCAAAAATATATTATTATATGTAATCTTTTCAAACTTAAGATATTTAAAACTTGTATTAATTAATACATTTAGCTACAAAACTAGCTCTAGTTTAGTTACTATTTAGTTATAGAATTATGTTGGTTAACCTATCTAAAATCGATGTTGATCTTATTTATTGCAATACATATTTTACCAAACTTACCACATTTATATTAAAAAAGCATTTACTATTTCATATTGTTTGCTAGAAATATTATTCTAATAATATTATTTTTAATTGTAAAGTATGAGCATCAACTTTTATAAGCATTAACAACTGAAATGAAGTAAATTTATCAATGTCTAACGAGAGCCCGTACGTTTGTAAAAACAGTAAAAATCTTTTTTTATAGATATTTAATAGTTGTCATTTTATGGAAAATTTAAGGTGCCCTACTTCCCCCTCAATGTCAAACTTGGACTTGACCAAACACACTAAAAGTCTTCAAAACTTAAAATTAAACCAAACATTTAAATAAACTTGAAATTGATAAAACAAACTGTGGATTTTATAACGGAAAGAAGAACCCATTTCACACTTTCCAAAATTTAAAGTCATCCGCCATAATTGATCCAACACACGTTACCTCACCAGAAATTAGTGAAGAGAGTTTGGGAACAATTTAACGAATATATCGGACTATGCTCTAAATAATAACAGGAGTGTGGCCATCTTAATTTAATCGAAATATCGTAGCTTTTGATATACACGGTGTGATTTTATATCAATTGTTTGTTTATAACACATTTATGTATTCTGACAATCTCACTTAACTTATACTCTAAAATTTTTTTTTTGTGTCAAAATTGTTAAGTTCCTACCTCTTGTTACTGTCATGTTGTCAGGTCGTATTATATTTGAGACCATTTATTGTTCATGCAGAACACCTCAAAATGTTAGGATTGTATTAATTTCGGGTTGTACTATATTCAGGCCAATATGGTATATTTACAATTTGCTGGAAATGGCAACTAAACTAATATGAGAGATAATCGATAATCACCGATTCTGAATTTTGCAGTTTTGTTTAGTTGCCAGTTTTATTGAGAGCTAAGAATCGAGGGTATTGAGGTTGACAGCCCTAATTTAAAATAAACAAATATATAGACTATTCTTAACATTTTAAAATTATGAATATAGCCAAAATCTACTCAAACTTGAGAGCTTTTAGAAATACTCGACTCAAGTTAGACTAGAATGAAAAAATCCAAACTTGCAGACCCCTAGTCTCTACTCTTTTTACATTAATTCAAACAAAACCTAATTATTATCATGTGTTAAATACAACCAGTAACACAAATATAAACCAGCTGGTTATTAACTAATAGTACTAAATCTGCTTTGGTGATCGAATAGTCTTAAGTTGTCACTCTCAAAGAGCGTGGACTGCCAATGACAAGAAAATTGGGAGTTCTAATCCCTAACACATTATAGTAATTAGTACAGATGTGTACAATCCAAATACTAATAAAATATATTAAAAAATTGTAGCATTTGGCTTCAATCCTAGAAGAATTAACTAAGAAAAATGCATACACTTTACCCCATTTCACCGGCCCTGCGTCTAGAACTACGAGCCGGGAAGAAAACAAACACTACCGAGCATAAGCACGCCGCAAGGAAAACTAGCCGCTGCTTTCAAGTTTTGATAGGCGGCCACCAGAGCGCACCACACAAACATGGACTGTCCAAAGAGATGATGTTCTTCCACGTTCTCGAAGCGTCGGGATGTTTGGAGTATATGGTAGAGGTTTCTGTTGTCATGCGCGTTCCCCCCCTTTGGTGATCCATATGTTACCTCCACCTTTTATCCCGCTCTCCGATGTTCTCTGGGGGCTTGTATGTATATATATATATATATATATATGTTAAACTTTGGGTCAATGAATTTGTATGGATCTCGATACTTCATGGAAATTGATAGTTAATTCATTTATGTGGCTATCGATACTTTATTTATTTTTGAGACTATTGATTATTTTGTAGAGATATCTCTCAACCTAATTGTGAGACTGAAGAGATATTATTATGAGGGTTATTATTGGTAATTTTGGGGCTAAGTTTTCTTTAACGAGGATTTCTGACAGTTTTAAAAAAGAAAACATAGACAAATTTCCCCTGTAGTTAAATTGTTTATCCTGGGGAATGCCTATTGGTTGTACCATGGTACGATTTTCTAAGATCTTACTTAGTGTATAATGGGAATATGTATAGAATTATAAGGAATAATGAGGGAATTTTCGAGGACTCATATTGTAGGTTATGAAGGTAGATATGAATTTCGTAATGGATATTTTGTTTTGATGAAGATCACATACCTTTACAAACTGGTTAGGTGAGGAAATAATTGATTTAAGTATTATTGTTCTATTAAAATATTATATTTGAAAGAAGGTATAGGAAAGGTGGATAGAAACACATAAAAGGGGGACAAACACAATATGGCCTTACAATGAAAAAAAGAACACAGTTCACACTTTACACTGCTGCCAATGGACAAAGAGGTAATGGATGTCTCTTAAAGAAAATTGATCGTCACCGCCCAATCCCCCGACCTAGGTTTCATTCTATCGGAACTCATCAGGGAGGAGTGTGTAACGCGCAACGCAACTTCCTAAAAGAGAAAACCAAAAAACA
>CABFOV010002946.1:44861-61891 GCA_902141375.1 Timema poppense | reverse complement strand
TTTTTTGGTTTTCTCTTTTAGGAAGTTGCGTTGCGCGTTTCACACTCCTCCCTGATGAGTTCCGATAGAATGAAACCTAGGTCGAGGGATTGGGCGGTGACGATCAATTTTCTTTAAGAGACATCCATTACCTCTTTGTCCATTGGCAGCAGTGTAAAGTGTGAACTGTGTTTTTCTTTTCATTGTAAGGGCCATATTGTGTTCGTCCCCCTTTTATGTGTTTCTATCCACCTTTCCTATACCTTCTTCTAAATATAATACAGTTACCTCATAAGGCGAAAAGAGGTTTTCCTTATAGTATTCTATTATAATGTAATTGTCTTGAGTTAAAGCCGTATTTAACTATATTGTTTTTTGCTTCAAGCATTCTAGTTTACAAGATCTCTATATATTTTTCGAACTTATTAAAATGATAATGCTTATACTTATATATTTAATTATGATACTTTTAAATAAATATCAACAAAGCCACTCCAAGTCTTTTCAATACTAAAAAATAGAAATAATACCCTTAGGTTTTGTGTTTTGGGTACATATTTATATATTTAATTTTCTTTGAGGGCAACCATCATTATATTATTCCCGCAACTGGTGTGAGTTGCTTGCTTTGGGTTTTGAAGGTCAATCTCAGATATTCAAAGAAAATGAACTCCAGCCGCTCACTCCTATTGCATTTTTTTTATTTATGATTCGGACCTCCTATTATGTTATGATGTAGATAAAGACGGTTCAAAGTAATAGTACGAACTAAAATAACAAATATGGAGAAAGCCGATGTTTCAATGTTTTGTGTGTGTTGCTAATTATGACCGGGAAAATTAATATATATGTATGAAGCTTGTCTATCTTGTTATAGAAATATTTATTCCAGTGACCGTAAAAGAAAATCAGAACAAGGCTTGAGATGTGGAAATGTAAATATGAGAAAAATGATAAGTATATATTTAAAACAATAACTAATACGAATTTACATTAAAAATAAGTGTTAACAATAAACAGGATTTTTTTTTACTAACTATTCTATTTTGATATGAAGGCAGAGTCTGAATGGTTCATATTTACTTGAGAAGTTTTCGCTTCTGTTTGGTAGACAAAGATTTGAGGAAATCCATTTCACTCTTCTTTGCTTTTCCATCGTCTTCCTTGTCATCATCATCACTGCCCACAAGTTGCTGTAACATAATAATCACATGTGATACAGAATAAAGTACCACCCCGTAGCACCTAATACCCAACCAATTATTGAAAATTATATAGGGTTTTGACTTTTGAGCTATTTGGAATGGTCCTTGACAAATTTTTTAAAATTAGACTCCTCTACAAGCTATTTAGAGCAATCCTTCACCATAAAAAGTTCCAAAAGAAATTAATTAATAAAAATAATTTCCACCAAACATATATTAAAATTAATTATTGTATTTGTATTAGTCAAAAGTTGTACAAAATTTTCCTCTTAGATTCGAGATAAAATGTAATTTGCATCCCCCCCTTTACTATATTTTTATGATACTATTACTAGAGTTTATTATTTATGTTATGTTTAATAAAGTAAAAAAGTAAAAACTTTTACAAGTCTTACCTTATTAGTTTAAAAATAAAAATACATTTTTAATCTAAATTTATTCTAGAGCGTCATTTTTATAGTTTCTCGTTTCTATCTTAATATTTTGACTCATTTCCCATCCATTCCTAGTAAAAGTTTGTAAGCTATTTGTAACCTGTTTACTTCCAGGAATTTGGTTGTGGTTATTGATAGGAGTATGCAAAGTCCACTTTTTCAATTAGAAGCAAACTTGAATCGAATATATGAAATATTCTCGAAGCAGAATAGAAATTCGAATATATTTTGTAAGTTGGTTTATGCTTGAAAAAAAAAATATATATATATATTTTGGTTATTCATATAACTGTTTGCACTAAAATTACTTGGAAAATGCTTTTATTGCATACATGTTTCTAATATTTAATAATGATAAATCAAGTTATAATGAATGACCACTTACAAATCAATTGTTTCCATTTGAATGTTGTCTTGTACTGTACATATCAGTACAGAATAGCAATGAATAACCATTATTGGCAAAGATTCATAATAATTGTTGAAGGCGGAATTTTTTCGAAACAAAGTCGAATCTGATATTTGTTTCGAAGCCTCACATACTCCTAGCTACATACTATATTACATAGATGAGTGTATTATTTGTAAGGAAGAAGGTTCAACAAAAAAGGAATAGGAATAAATAAAACATGGTTTTTAATAAAAAAAAAGATGAACTGAGTTCATAATTTACATTGATGCCATGAGACAAAACAGTCATGTTTGCCTCTTGAGGCAAATTGATCATTACCATTTAATCAGCGAGTCAAGGTTTTGTCCTATCAAAACTCTTCAGGAAGGAATGTTGTGACACCCCCTCTGAATCCTTTTATAATACGACCGTTGAATATAATAAAAGGGAGTGAGTGAAATCTAAGGAACTAGTGACAAGGGAAATTATCAGTAATATTTAAAAGCAACAATATGAACGGTTTACTCAAAACAATAATAGATACATGGTCTCATTATATCATAATGAATTATGTTGAAAAACAAACTTATAGACAACTTTATATCATTAAAGTTGCGCAGATATATTTACAAGAAAGAGACAAACTTGAAATCCATTCACTATTCTGATGGTTCAGTCTATATGAGACAACAACATTACGGGTTGAATTTAATACAATAGATTAAATTTAAAATCATCCATCTGTATGATACATAACTTCTATATAAGGGCCTAATGGGCACCTTAAAACTGTTACAAAGGTTTCTTTATATACAAAGAACGAAGCTTCAAATTACGTTAACTTTACCAGCAAATCTTATTCAAGAGGGTTTACATAACGCGAGAGTTTGACTAACAGACTTTAGTCAAACTCCCCCGGGACTATCTGATCCTAACACAGAATTAAGTAAAAACTAAACGTTATTTCCTTTAACAAACAATAATGCAAATGTCCTATTAGGTCAAACTTTGGAAAAAGATTATTAAATATGCAAAAGTTAATTAATTTCATAATTAATACAAAATAATAATGAAGGTTACTTTACTTTGCGATATTTCGATATGCAAATAATACTAAGAAATGTCACCTCGATGTTTACAAAATATAAATACAATTATCCACAATTTCAAAGACATTAAATTTAACTCGTCCAAATTTTAAAACAATTAATAACTGTGGCTATCTACATGATTGAATTCTCCAAAAATACTCAAGCGCCCAAGTGGCGACATACAAAATATAGAGTTTCATTTTATATAGAATGATCAGGTAAGATAGTTAGATTTAGAAAAAAGAATATTAAATTTTTTAAACAAAAAGACTAAAAGTTGAAAATAAATCAGAGTCCATTAAATGAATCGTCATAGTTACGATTCCGATACAATATAAATGTTTATCCTGCTATTGTCCAGGTTCAAGACAATGATCTTTTGTCAGTCGTAGTTATCAAGATAGTCGTTTTGGCATACATGCACAGCCTATTATATAGTGGGGTTTCGTCGCAAAGGAAGGAAGGTGGGAGAACTGAACACACGCTTGGTGACGTCAATGGTGGTTTCAAAAAGTCACGTACACATCTTGTTGATACTGCTCCATCAGAGGGCAGGTGAATAGTTATTCTCTAGTCATCTTCAATGTTGGACGGCCCATTACACGTTAGTAAAATCGAAGTGTGGGGACTACGTCTTGTAGGAACATCGTAGCTCACTCGAACCACTCGTCAATTTAGGATGCTAGGTGTAGGCCACCCTTGGTGGTTACTAGTGTAAGCAGATTCAATTGGTAAGTACACGAACAGTTTAATTATATTGAATTGGATTATCTAGTGAAAATATATTGTTCAGCATTGTTATATTATGTCTTATTAACCTACGTGAACTACAACAGAGAAGATTACCATTGTAGGGATCCTAATAGTGTCGTAATAATTGGAGCGGGTAGTATGCTTTACTGAGAGTTATGTGTTAATGTCAGCATGGGGTGGGTCCTATTGTAGCACAATGTGACACAAGCAACACGATACAACATTGTATTTATGTGTCCCATTATGTTTTACATCTTCCTCTTTTACCTTTTATTTTTCTGTTTTAAAAAGTTACATTGCACATTTCTCACTCCCTTTCGTCTGAAGAGTTATAATGATAACAATTCAAGGATTGGGCAGTGATATTTTCTTGGTAGCCATTAACTCTTTATATTGTGCAAGCGACAATATTATATATTCCCATCCTTTTTTTAGCATCTTCTAGGTATAATATTAGTGCCAGGCCCAAAATATATTTTGCCGATCATTTGTTGCCGATTAGGCCAATCACTGATGCCGATAATTTTTATTTACAATTTTTATAAGTGTATAAAGTAAAATGACTCCTAAAGTAAAAAAAAAAGTTACTTTTAATAGTTTTATAATGTTCTCCAGTAATTGAAAGGGGATTGGTTGGCAGCCATTAATGGTTCCAACAAATACCTTCCCAATGGTATTTTGGGTGACATTACATCATTAGGCCTAGTCTGGATATTTCCTTTGGACGCAATTAATTGGCAGTAAACAGAAGCAGTCTCAACTCTACTCAGCTCAGCAGGTAGTTCCTCTTCCTTGCTCAACTTAGCCTCCAGTTGAGACTTTGCTTTTTTTTAAGATTGGGGGTAACTGAACACATCAACTTTGAATCTAGGATACAATATTGTAGCTAATGAAAAAGATTGTTTTCTTCAATGTTGACATAATAGGTTTTGAGATTGTGCAACACATCTTTCACTGTGAGGCCAAGATATTTGTCCTGGTTGAACTCCATGTCTAGTTTGATACCAATGACTATAGGGATTACTTCTGATATGGTAGTTTGTTCATTGCTGATTGCTAATGTAGCTTTGTGAAATGTTTCTAAGACTGTGAGTACCTTCACAATAAGAGACCAAATCATGAGTAAATAGATCTACATTCAGGTTTAGGTCAGGGTGAAAATACATCACTGATTTCTTTTGACTGTGCGGTCTTTCGAGCATAAGGTAGGTGGAGTTCCATCGTGTTGGTTCATCCTGGATTTAGTGGCATTTGGGTGGATTGTTTGCTGTTTGAAACTCATTCATTTTTTTGTTGGCAATTAATGAGTGTTTGAAATGACCAACTACTCGTCTTGCATGATCACACATGTCATTCACATTTCGTTGGTTCAGCAATGAGTGATGAACCACAAGTTGAAGTGTGTGGGCCGCACATGGTACATGATTCACTTCGGCTTGTTGCAGTGCATGAGTAATGTTTCTTGCATTGTCACTGACTACACTATGGATATGAGACTTTGAAATACCCCAGTCCTTGATGGTATCATTAAAAAACTCTGCAATGTTCTGTGCATTGTGATACTCTGGAACCTCCAAACAAAGATTAACATCAACAAAGTCTTTGCTAAAAAAAATGGGACGTCAATGACATATAGTCCTGTTTAGCTATAGAATACCACAAGTTGATTGTTAGACTAATGTACTGAACAATGTTTAAGTGTTCCTGTGTTTTATTTCTCCCTTCTTCATACATTTCTGGGATTACTTTCCTATCTGGTAATTTATAGTGAGGCTCAATAGAGCTGATTACATTCTTAAAACCTGAAAAGAAAAGGATTTGTTTGTAAATTATAAACATAAATATTGGCTTATATTATTTTTCTGTTTGGCAAAATCATATATGTTTTAGGTTAGGTAGGGTTAAATGTGATTATTTTAGGTACCTAGGCCTAAATGATCAAAATTAGATGTTCGAGAAACTTTTTGGTAAGTGTAAATATCTTAATTGGCATAAAACAATAAATATTGGATGAAAAAATTAAGTTTATGGAGTAGGCTAAGTTTAGACCTTAGACTTACCAGCATCTTCAACCATACTAAATGGCTGCAAATCAAGGCACACCATTTCTCCAATCCGCTTAGTCATCCCTATGGATTTTGGGTGAGAACTGCTGTATTCAATTTTTTTCTCAAATAATTCAGTAATTGTTTTTTGATTAGCACATACTTTCATTTGAACACTACTCCCACTAATCGATGTAGATGAAAAACTATGTGTAGGATCAAAACTTGAGGCATCAGAATTTTCACTAGTATAGGCCAACTACCTTTTGAAATTTTACTGTGGTGAAACATGCTCAAATGTCTTGACAAATTAGAGTTTGTGAAGCCCCTTGAACTTGTGCCCCCACATGAAATTGTTTTTGTAAAAATGAGCACACAGCTTTTAGTTATCATTTGGATTTATTGCAAAATAATCCCACACAAAACTGCCAGTGGAAAGTTTTGTACTTGCATTAAAAGAAAATTGGTTTCCATTTAAACAAAATATGCGCATGTGCAAGATTATTACGTTATTATGTTCCATTTTTTGGGCATCTTTAACAAATCAAAATAAAACAACACCAATCTGCTAATATGTTAATTTTTTTATTATTAGAATTGTTACCTGTTTGAGTTTTATTTCTAATAATGTGCATCTGCATAGATTGGAATAAGACCTACGATAAAAATACATATTGATTTGTTATTTTAGGAGCATTGGTTAGCCTGTTTATTGCAAACTCAAAATAGAAGTTGTGTTTATATACGTGGGAATGGATTATTAAATTTATCTTTTAGTTTTCAAATTGATATTTAATGTTTATAACATAAGATTTTAAAATATACCCATACATTTTGAATAAACAGCATTAAAAGAAAAAAGAAAATAGAATTTATTTCCATATAAAACCAAATGTAGTGTGCATGCACGGTATTCTTGCATCTGATATTTCATTTTATAACTATCTTTAACAAATCAATATAAAACAATGCTGATCTGATAACATTTATTTTGATGGTTAATAAATTTGTTACTTGCAGGTATTTTTATTTCTAATAACGTGCATAAATTGTAAAAAGGCCTATGGTAGATATATTTATTTTGATGTATTTTGTTTGGAATGTTGGATGTGCTGTTTAGTGCAAACTTAAGTCGCTAAGAACAAGCTAATTACTCAAAGATCACATACGAGGGAGAAGGGATAAAATATTTTTAGTACTTAAAATATACCCACACATTTTGAATAATCTGCATAAATAATCAGAGGTCCAAACACCAATCTCGGCATCAGCACAACTCTAAATATTATGTCTGGCGAGATTTATTTTATTATGGTACATATGACCATGAGGGACATGACATCTAAGTTTGGTCACTTTATGTGGATTATTAGCTGCTCTGTTGGCACAGAACGTTGCACAGGATACATCATGGGTTGTCTACACGTCGTACCCGCAATGAGATGTGATAACAGTTCATATTATGTTGTGGAGACAGAGTGAGTCTTAACCTAATTTAAGCCTAATTAACCAAACCCTGGTGACCATTGGGGTTATTGTCCTAAAAAGTAAAATACTAAAGGTACCAGCCGGAAAATGAACCTGGGCCCCTAGGCTCATAGCCAGATGCACTGACCACTACACCACAGGGCTGATTTTTGGAGAGATACCACCATAACATGAGTTTATACCTGGTTGACTGGGAAGCGCATGTGTTGCTGCACGCTCAAGGCACTCTTCTTCATGGCTAGACCATCGTCCCTCATCTGCTGGACAAGAATAAGGGTATCCAGAGATGGGATGGTGTTGTCAGCAGAAGAAGACAGGTTGTACATTGGACATTCCTTGTCTGGATATACAAACATATTATCATACACCAAGCTTGGTTTTAACATTGTGATAACAATAACAATATGTATAACAAGACAGTGTAGAAATAGAAACACTGTGCACTAACGTAAAGTAAGTGTTAGTGAAGGAAACCAACCAGAAAGAATAGTTAGGTTAGGCCTAGATAAAAAAGACAATTTTCTCTTCTTTTCTTCTTAAACAATTGCACTATTACACTTCACACGTTGTTTTAAATTTTCGGAAATATTCCTTTATTATTTGAGAAAACACGTTGAAAACATATTTCAAATTATTCTAGAAACATATAGTTCAATAGATTATCTTTGTGTTTTTCGATGTGTCTCTTCAAATGATAAAGGAATATTTCCGAGAATTTAAAACAATGTGTGGAGTGTAATAGTGCAATTGTTTAAGAGAGAAGTGTGTTCTTTTATCTAGGCCTAACCTAACTATCCTTTAAGGTTGGCTTCCTGCACTATCACTTACTTTACATCACTGTACAGTGTTTCCTCGCTGTCTTGTTATACATTTTCAAACCATTAGGCATTAATTATTCATTTTAATAACAAGATTTACAGATTTGTAAAACACATTTTTGTTTGTAAATCTACTAAAGTTGGGTTGAATAAACTATTTTATTAATCCAAATCTCCAGTTTACCTTCAAACCCTGAATCTGAATCTTAGGAAAAAATAATGAACATAAAAAAAGAAATATAGATATAAGAGATTAATATAAAATACAAATAATAACTAAATGTTAGCACTCTTTCTTATAATCCATTCATTATAACACCCAAACATTCAGTTAAGTGTTAAATCACTGGTAAGTTCATCCTGTAATTAAATTGGTTCTGAGCCACCACTATGCACTATTATAGCCATAAAACAAGTTTCACCTGAAAATAATATTTGTTTTTTTTAAGGATTTGAGTCAAGTCCTAAATTTACTTGAATCCTTGAATCTCTAATATCCTTAATTATTCAGAAGATTCGAGGGGCTTATCCCTAGAATTTACAAATATCATTTAAAATTTAAATTGCAGGATTTCAATATTAAATTCGATTTTAAAAGACAATGTATGTAAATAGGTATAAATTAGAGATGGGTCGAATGCACTATATCTCGAATAGAGAATCGTAATCCTAGCAAATTGTTATAAATTTTAATGATTTACAAATAGACCTACATTACACAATATAGGCCCAAGCTGTTAATTCAGATTTATTTCAATCAAACCCAACCACCCCTCGCAAAATATTGGTTAAAATCCAGCTAAACAATCTAAACTTATATCATTGTGTAGATATCAAATCAATCAAAATTGGAATGTCTTTAAGTTATTTTTTAAAAGTGTTGATTGAATGAGTTAAGTTTCTAAAAAAGAATGTGAAATAAACAAACAGATTAAGCCTAGTTACCTTTTGATCAACTTTAATCATCATTGAGGGATTATAATTTATTTTAAAAAGAAAGTAAAAATAAAAATACAAACAGATTTAAAAAAAGAGACTAAAACAACATGCTTAACGATTAAACAAACATACATTGGAAATAGTGAACTCAATAATGCCTAAGTATGTATTATTATTATTATTATTATTATTATTTTCTTTTATATCTTGTAATAATATCAATTTTTCCTGTCTTTTTAATATTCGAGATCATATTTTAAAGTAAATATATTAATATTTCTTCTTTTCAGTTAATATAAAGTAAACTCATCTTTTCTATACTACGGCCATGTTTCTTTTTCTTTTATTTTAACTGCACGTGTCAGAAACAAGGTTTTTACTTCCGGGTTGTATTTGCGCAGTAAAATAATAGCAGGTGCAGAGAAACGCGTCTGTTTTCTTAAATGCGCGCTAATTAAAAACTAACCCTATTGGTCGATGGAAAGAAAGCAAGGAGTGGTCTGGGTTCGAGGGTGTGAACTACGGGGTTCACACGGCTCGACTCGAGAGGACGCTAGCTTGGTAGACAGGTCTTTCTACTCTTCTTCGGCAGACGAGAGAGATGTGTATTACATTGCGCGTTCTTTCTACTCTTCTTCGGCAGACGAGAGAGATGTGTATCAATCTCGTATAGTTTGATAATGTTAGCTTGGTTGTGTTTGGAATCACGGCCAAGGTGTTTTCACCTAAATGGTCTCCATTCTTCTTTTTCAAACGACAGTGATATGTAATACATTATACCATTAAAGTTTATACAAACGTATCTATTTTCGAAGACATTTATTTGTAATATATATATATATATATATTCTTCAAACCAAAGTGAAGTTAGTACATTAAAATGGCGCTCAACGTGAAGGCATTCCAGCAGAACGTAACAAATGACGTCTCAACTAAGGGCATCCAAAATTAGTGTGTTACAATTGACGACACAAAGAGGGGCATCCAAAGCAGACTTTTACAATTGGCTACCAACGCGGGGCGGGGCTTCCACAAGACAATCTTTTACATTTGGCATTCAACAAAGGGGCGAAAACCGTGCATCGTTACAATTGGTGCAACAACGAGGGGCTAGTTCTCAACCGCCGATGAATATACAGGCCGCTCGTTACAATCTATTATCTATCTTCGTGTATAAAAAAAGAAATATATTTGATTCTTGCGATATATCGATTTCTGAGAATACATTCTATTTAAAACATGAACATATTTTTGACTCTTGCAATATGTTCATTCCTATTGTATTAGGAAGGACAACATTTGGATATTTTTACAATTACTTCAATAACATATTTGATAAAAATAATAAACTCTTAGTTATAATCAATTTAAAAACAAATTATGAATTAGCAAGTTGTTATTTGATTCTTAAAACTCGATAGTACTTACTAAGTGATCAGATTACCTGAATCGATATTAAACAAATAATCGATATACAATACGTAGGCTGCTAGTGATATTAGCCACGTTAAATTTTCTATGCCTAACAATTATTGTTTGAAAAAAAGAAAGTTTTATTCATGTTTATCTCTTTGTCGGACAAAATATTGACTACAGATTAAGTTGTGCTTTTCAAGTAGGCCTAACTTAGTAATTTTTAATACAAAAATTAAAATATTATGCTTTGTTTATGAGGTGAAAAATTCAACCATTTAATCCAATTAAACACCAAACCCTCGAATCTTGAATACTTGTCAGGAGTCAAAGATTCGAGCGGCCCATCTTTAGTATAAATGATTAAAAAAATGATTTTACAAATTATTAATTGAATGGATTCTTAATTTTTAAAATTATGTAGTAGGAAAGTGTTTGGAAAGGAATTAAAATAAATAAGTTTGTTCATAGATATCAATTCAGGATAGTAAATAAAATAATGCCAAATTATTTAAGGAACTTACACTCAAAATTATTAAATCACCATCAACTGTTTTCAGCTTTAGACCGAGTCAGTTTAGTAACCTGCTTCCATCTTCCTCTATCCTTTCACCATTCTTCCTCCTATAAATATTCCCTTTCTTTTCCTATCACTTGAACACTTTCTGTTATCTGCTCCTCCCCTCTCTTTCTTGGCCTCCTTTGTGGTCTTATTCCTACATAATTTCTAACATTTTCTTTGGCATCCTCTCTTTTTCCATCCTCACTACATGCTCATACCATCTCAATCTTGCTTCCTCTGCTATCTCATGTACTCCCTGTACCCCAGCTTTTTCCTGGATAACTTCATACCTAATCTTGTTTCTCCTCGTGACAGCTAACATGCTCCTCACAAACTCCATTCGCATGGTCTCCACTTTCCTATTCTTTCTTACATTCAATGTCCATGTTTCTGGTGCATATGTGAGAGAAGGTACAAAGTACGCCCTGTACAACACTTCAAGGGGACTTCTCTTCTCGATAGCAGGTCTCTTACTCACCTATAGAACAACTTTCCTCATTCTATTCTTGTAGTTGTTCTTTACTTCCTCTTCCTCCTCCCCCCATACCATTGAGTCATCATCAAACATCATGGCTTTCATTCTTTCTTTCCCGAGTTTTCCTGCCACTTTGTTCATGACTATTTCGATTACCAATATAAATAGTAGTGGTGAGAAAGCACTACACTGCTTCACTCCATTTTTTTACTTTGAACCACTTCATCCTCCCACTCTCCATCTTAACACAACTAATGTTATCCTCATACATGCCTTTTCACTCTCACTACAACTCCTCTTTCCACTTAAAACTCCTCCAATGCTTTCCAAACTTTATTTATATATCGTATCACACATCATACATATCACATCATATCTCATATCATATCACATATCACATATCACATATCACACATCATATATCATATATCACTGTGTAAAACCAACTTACTGTGATTCACACTCAGAAACAGCTGAATATTTTCAGCTCATCAACTCTGACCAGTGTGGTCAACTCATCATCAACATCTTGAATTAAAAAACTGTCAGAAGTGGAGTTTGTAACTTATGTAGGTAGGGTTAATAAATACTCTTCCCCCATACACCACCTCAACATACCTACTTACTCAAAACATTATTTGCTAACTATGAAAGGTTTTAAAGAAATAACAGTGGTGGAGGGGTGTCTGGACCCCCCTAAAAAAGTATCTTTCTATGCCATTGGGAATTAGTAATTCAACGTTAATTACCACACTTATAAAAGTACAACACCTATCTTTATCTTGAGCTAGTTCTAGCCAGTCTATCTCATAGCACCCTATCCCTATCTTGAGCTAGTTCTATCCAGTCCACCTCATTTCAACCTCTTTCATTTTAATTCTAATATTATCCTCCCATCTGCTTCTAGGTCTTTGAAATGGTCTCGTCCCATCGGGTTTGCCAGTAGATACCCTAATCATGGTTCCAGATTCTCCCATTCCCGCTGAATGTCATGCCCACCTTAATCCAAGAGACTTTACTATCGTAACATTGTCTTTTGACAAGTACAGCTTATGTAACTCACCATTATGTAGCCTTCCCAGTATACTCCTCCCTTTTTGAAGCAAATATTTCCCTAAGCACCTTGTTTTAGAACTTTTTTGTCAGGTTAGGTAAGAGAGCACATTTCACGCTAAAAAAACCCAGTATAGTTATGGTTTTGTATATTCTGAGTTTTACATTCCTTTATGCAATTGCTTTAAATAGTTATTTGAAGTCAAGATCTTAATAAATGTATTTAAGTGATTTTTATGAATCTTGAATCTCTAGGATACTATAGGATTTGAGCGCCCTATCTCTAATTTAAATAAATTATAACCTAGAAAGTGATATTTATTGATCATGATTTTGTTGATTGTGTCAAACACAGTCCAGTGGTTTTTTTTGTTTTGTTTTTTACAATGAAAGGTTGGTTTTAATTAAAAAGATTTTTCATGTAACTTTATTTGAAATTATGCTGACCATGTTTAAAATATACATACAAGTAATACCTAGCTATAGTAAACATTTAAGTACTGTACCTGTATTTATGTGCCCCCATTTGTGGCACTTTATACATCGGACATTGCGGACTTGTATCCCAAATGGCTGGTCTCTAATTTCAGAGTCACCTTTACAGTAACTGAAAGTAGAAGAATACATAAGTGCTGCCTAGTTGTTTGTTCATTATGGGTCAGTAAGTGTGACTTTTGTTGTTGGGTAAAAAACTAAATTAGGTGGCAAATCTGGTGTTCAGCCAAACTATATTTTAAAATTCCTTGACTTTTCCAGGTTTTGCAGAGCCAATTTTCAACTTTCTAGTCACTAGGTCTTTATATTCAAACACTTTTTTTGAAAATCACAATTTAATGCAATAGTATATTAAAACACATACACGTTATGAAATTATGTAACTCTATGCGATTGTTAAAAGGTATCAACCTAAAGAGATGGGTCAATGCATAGTGCGATCTATATTTCAGTGAGATCATATTGATACATTAAACAATCTCCTCACATCAATACTGCTTAAAACTGTTGTGAAACACATTCTTTTTAATTTCTTCTTTATATAACATAATCAATTCTCACACATGCGCATAACCATGACTCAACTTTAGCTAAAGACACGTGGTAGAGTGTGACAATGCGACATTAAAATCACATGTTGACTTTAAGAATTGAGATTAGCATGCTTGAGACAACAGAGTTAAAATAGATTCTCAGTGTGTATTAATTATAAAAAATAAAGAGTTAATTTTACTATTGTAAATAATAATTGAATATTTTTTTGGGTGAATATGTGAAAATTCTAGAAATTTTATCAAATTCCCTGACATTCCATTGTTTTTCAAGTCGCTGGGAACCCTGCATGAAACCACAATGGTGAACCCGAGGATGTGGCAGTAGGCCTAAAAATTAATTTCAACTAAACTCATTTACCCTAACACCAATTTACCTGAAGTCATTTTGCCTAGAACTAGTCGGAAGTAACTTGGCCTGAAGACATATAGCCTAAAATATCAAGGTAAAACCTTGTGTATCCTTGGAAAGTAAACAGTTAACAATGTTAGTTGTTTATCTGAATATAGATAGCACAAATGATGCAGGGTATGGTAGTGTTAAAAAAATGTATGAAAATATTAATATTTGAGAAATGTTGTCATTTGTCCTTTCTGCTCAATAAGGTATAAAATAAAGTAGAAGTAATTTTACTTTAAAATTCCTATTTTCTAGTAAACCTAGAAGTAAAAAAATCGCTAAAACGATGCTAACTACTCAGTAAAATCTCTTTTGGGCTATTCTTGAATTTAAATAACACAGGTGTATTGTGTGCACATCAATATCTGAGCGCACATAAATATGTGTTTCACTCGCATCAATGGACACACGCATGGACTGAGTATCAATCTCTGGTTGGCCGATGTAGGGGTGATCGTGATTTTACTATCAGCAAGTTGTACTGAGGATACTTTCTCTTACATAGTTTCTCGATCATTTCCTAAAATTTCTGACTCAAAAGTATGCCACGCCTTATTATCGCCCCCCACCCCGCCACCCCTCCAACAGTTTTTGTTACTCTTTTTTATGAATAATAATGAGTTAATAAATGTATATAAACCATTCTTTTATTTGTATTAATATGGCATACTAGGAATTATAAAATATATTACACAGCTACAAACAAGAAAAGTCAGTTTGAATCACATTGTAATTTAATGATTTAAAGATTATTATATTTCATATTTTGAGTAAAACAACATCTTCCCAGATATTTTTTGTAATTTAACAAATTCCCGACCATTTAAAATTCCCGGCTAGTTTCAGTTTCTCTGATTTTTCCGGATGGTAAACACCCTGACAAAACAAAAATAATCATAATAAAAACCTTAAATATAATGTAGCAACTATTTAAAAAAAAACATAAGCTCGTATAAGGTAGGTAAGTCCTTAAACCACTTTGATATAAATCTAACATGCTGTGGAACAAAGTCTAAAAAAACTGTGTGGAATAAAATAATAAAAAAAATTGTTTATTATATTATTTTTATGACCTCCAATTATCTTACCTTTCAGTAAACTTTTAATTTTAATATAGATATATCACTCTTGAACTGTAATACGTTGCTGGTTAAATAGATTTGATGTATATGCAAGTATGTTGTGGGTGCCACAGTCACCTACAGTTACATATAGAGTTCATATGGCACACACTCAGCGATTTGACAAGAAGCTCCCGTTCCCAGGACCTCTGGCTAGCCTTCACCTTCAGTTCTTAATAAATACGTAGACTAAACAAATTGAGTTATATTTCAGCATACTCAAACAATATATTTTTGTAGTAATTTAGTGTTTGTGTATGTGTTAAAATGTGTATTTGACTATTTCTACTATAAGAGACAGAAGAAAGATGTCACCTTTGTGCATTGGATTTTTCCCACATTTTTCCTCTTTCCCTAGGTGAGTTTTCTTCATTAAACTTACACTTATTAGTTTCTATTTCCTTTTTCTATATTTTTATCAATTTCCATTATTATCAAATTATCTAGCCACTGAGCAACCTCAATGGTTTTTAATGTAGCCCTGAGGGTGTTAAATCAACTCACTCCTCTCTGGGTGCATTGAACTTCCTCTGCCACTCAAACTTGTATTCCGGCTCATCGTCTTCTCTCTCCCGCTCCTTCTTGGTTCCTGGTGGAGGCTCGTACATAAAGTTAACACTCAGCTTGTCCTTGCTTTCCTTGCTCAGCAGGGCTCTGAAAACACACAGCACTAGCATCACGAGTTGACTTTCTAATCACAACATATTTGGAATTAATCCCTCCTTTTGTGGCAAAATGGATAAATTAAAGCACTAAGAAGAAGATTTATAGTTATTACATTGTAAAAAAAACCAAATGACTCGTTTCAAGTGTGTTAGTCAATGACTGATCTTAAATAAAATGTGTCTGTAAGATATATTAAGGCCATGACAAAGTTTTTAAAAACATCACAAAAATATGTATATGTTTATGGTTATTTATGTGTTTTAGTACCACGTCATAATACCTGTTAGGGTTGAAAGTAGAGCTGTGGATTTGGAATCAGTAAAAATGTAACTGGTCTGGCTTTAAAATAAAAACTTATACTATTATAATAATAAATAGAAGTTATTTTAATCTTTTACTTTTTTTATTATTCAAGACCAATATTTGTAATTTGAATTGACAAATTTATTTAAATATAATTTCACAGTACCAAAGAAGTTTCCCATAAAGTCATCTGTATTTGAGTATTTTACTGGACTAAATTTATTATTATATATACACTTTTGCAATTTATGAGGGAGTCTGAGTCGAAGGCTTGGCAGGGTGTCTACTCAGTTAGAGGAACAAAAATTCGTGACTTTTTGGTGACCTTTTATGACCACAAAATACCTTCGGGGGCATATAGCCCAAACGGTCAGTAAGACGCGGTGCAAAAAAAATTCCTTCAGTAAACGGTCAAACATTATATTGTACATCGGGTCTAGATATTATAATAAAAAACACCTTGGAGTAGGGTAGAGACTAGTTCCAAATGCTTCTCACCTTTTCCATGAATTTTAACTCCATTCAACCCACTGTGGCTTATATCAAATTTCGATTTACAAAATGTACAATAAGCCTTATACTGGTCATATTCAACAGGCGCAACCACTTTGAGTATTTATTTTCTTCAACAGTCAGCCAAAACTCTTTGAACGAACATTTACCAGGCATCTTTTAACAAATTTGCCTAAACTTCACACATAAAATCTTTGAATGCCCCACCAAAAAATTATGGATTTTTTTCACAACACACGATTAAAGAATAATTTAGGCCTAATATTTTATGTGCCCATTAGACAACGAAAATCATTTTAAAAATTGGTAAATTTCAACTGTTTTGAATGAATGGT
>CABFOV010002946.1:0-42735 GCA_902141375.1 Timema poppense | reverse complement strand
TGGAGGGAGAGTGGAAAACCACCTAGGAAAAACCACCCTCAGTACACCCAACCGGGATTTGAGTCTCAGTTTCCCCACCAACGACAGTCCAGTCTATTGTTTAGACTGTGTGACCACCAAAGTGGGAGTTATTAATGTTGATCTTCTGATATTATGGTTGGGACATCAATAAGATGGAACTTTTTAAAATTTCCGTATTTCCTAACTAAATAGTTTGACCTACTTGTTTGTGTATAGGTCTTGTTCTTTCTCATACTGCACTCTCAGCTCCTCTTGTTTCTTTTTGTAAGAATCAGCTTTTTGCTCAGCCATCCATACCTACACACAGAGTGGACACAATCATTTACCAGAGGTCGATTATGACAAAATTATAAATGTTGTAGGTAATACCAATTGTATTTTACCAGTTTTGTTGCTACAATTTCTCACTTGTATACTTTTTAAAACATCTATAAGCTATTGGATCAACTCGTACATTCATATTAAATTTAAACAATCATGACTGTGCATTTCCATCTTTCCCTTTTGTCAACATATTGTCAACACTACATTACTAAATATGGCCCAATCTGTAAGAAAGTAGTATTAATATGGTTGTATTGGCAACTCTGCAAAGTTGGTGCTATGTTGGTTATCTCTATATCTTACTCCCTGTAACTGTATCTTACTGCTAGTAGTTCAATGGTCTGATTACTGGTTAGTTGTTTCTGTCATACATTATATTAAATACACTGTTTACACTATGTCAATGCGTGTGTGATATTGTTTCATGGCCTATTAATCCTAATAGGTTATGGGCCCAGAAAGTATCAGTGTTTATTAATATTTGTAATTGTATGATTTGTGGAAAACTGTGTAACGGTGACCAAAGTTTTTGATCAAGTTCAACATGGCAGTGGCATCTGTATCCTATACCCACCCAGGATTAAAGCCTTTTGATGTTAGTGCTTTTGAAAATTGGTTATATTGTCTGACGAGGCTTTTGGAAAGGAATGCCGTGCTATAAATGCTGACTGTTGATCCACCGGTGGTATTGGCGGATTCAAAAGTTAAAGACAACTTTTTGATGAAAGACGCTAGGGCCAAGGATCTGATTGTGGAATGCGTGGCTGATAATGTTTTGGAACAAATCAAAAATGCAAGTACTGCTAAAGTAATGATTACGTCTTTGAAGTCTACATATGTTAAAATGGGCATAATGAATCATAATGAACGTCAGAAAAAATGTAAGAAACGTGTCTTTTGAAGGTAAATCAAGCTTGAATGAGTTTATCATCGAATTTGATAAAACAGTAGCTGAATTGAGGAATTCTGGAGTGTATTACTCAACTGTTGGCAGCTATGCGTGAGTGGTATTTACCAGTTGTGACTTCTATTGACATTTTATTTACGTCTAACACAAGTGCAGTTACGTTAGACTTTGTTAAAAATAAGCTTTTATCAGAAGAAGAACGTAATTTAAAAAGTCGTAGTTCAAGTGTTTCAAGTGCACAAAACCATGCTTTTATAGGGCATAAAAATAGGTTTAAAAAGAATCGTGCAAATACGTTTGGTCAACGGAATGATAATGTGTGGAAACCAAATAGGGTGATGCAACCTAAATTATTTACCGGTAAGTGCTATGCCTGTAATCAGAAAGGACACATGCGTTCACAATGTACAAATAGAAATAATTTTGCTGGAAATTCAGAAAAAGAAGTTTCATTTTTTTGTATCAGACTCTGATGGTAGCACTGAGTTAAGTTGTGGAATGTCAAATAATCATAATAGTATTAATTTTGTTGTTGACAGTGGGGCAACAAACCATCTAATTCAAGCTGAATATGCAAAGTATTTATTTGATGTTCAGGAAATCTCTTCACGAATTAGTGTGGCTAAAGTTGGTGAAATAGTTAACTCTGATAGATGTGGTAATCTACGTTTGTTAACTAGCAACGGTATTGGTGTAACAATGCATAAGGTGTTGGCGTGTGACAGTTTGTCCCATAACCTGCTCTCTGTTAAAAGGCTCGAAGAAAATAACTTAAAGGTTATCTTTCATAATAAATGTGTGACTATTCTGAAGAATGACAAACTTGTTCTGAAAGGGAATCTTATCGACAATCTGTATTTTGTCACTATGAATTTGAATTCAAGTGAAGTAAATCTTGTGGATAATTCTTCAGACTTGTGGCACAGAAGGATGGGACATTCGTCTAAGTTTCCTTGTAGTAAGTTATGTGAGGTTTGTCTTCAGGGTAAACAAACAAGAGCACCATTTTTGAAATGTGTACCAGAAGAAAGAAAAGCAAAAAGAATCTTGCAATTTGTTTCATCAGATGTGTGTGGCAAAATAACCCCGACTACACATGACGGTAAAAACTATTTTGTTTCATTTATTGATCATTTTAGTCATTTTACAGTGGTTTATTTACTTGAGAGGAAAAGTGAAGTTGAAGAATGCTTCAGAAAGTACATTTCTATGGTTGAAGCTAAATTTAATAGAAGAATTGAGAATTTGCGTTGTGATAATGGTGGGGAATATATTTCCAGTGACTTTAAAAACTTGTGTGAAGCTAAAGGTATTAATGTAATGTACACTATTCCAAGAAATCCAGAACAAAATTCAGTAAGTGAACGCCTCAATAGAACTATTTTAGATAAAGCTAGGTGCCTAATATTTGACTCAGGTTTAGATAAAGACATGTGGGGAGAAGCAGTATTATCAGCTGTTTATTTGCTTAATAGAACTCCTACATCTGTGTTACACAGAGATGTAACCCCTGCAGAAAAATGGTATGGTTATAAGACTGATTTGAGTAAAATTAGAGTTTTTGGTTGCACAGCTTATGCACACATTCCCAAAGAAGATCGTTCTGGGAAATTAAACGCTCGTTCAAGAAAATTAATTATGATAGGGTATTGTCATAATGGCTATCGATTGTGGGATCCTGTAAGTAAAAGGGTTGCCACTGCTCGATCTATCGTCTTTGATGAGAGCAAGATTGTAACTAAAGATGTTGAAAATCATGACTCGGAAAATTCAGATGTAGAAGAGTATATCCAAGATCAAATGGATTTGAAGACAAAAGGACCTGATCCTGATAACTCTGATATTAAAACGATTGAAGTTCCTGAAAGAAGACACAGTAAAAGAGTGAGTAAAATGCCAAAACATCTTGAAGATTATGAAGTCGGGATGGCTATGGCTCTCAGTGCTGGTTATCTTCCATTTGAAACTCCTATGTCCTATCAAGATGCTGTTCAACAAGATGATGGTTGGAAGGAGGCTATTGAAAGAGAGTTAGAGTCTCTTAAGAGCAATAATACATGGGAATTGGTACAGCCTCCACCTGATGTATCCATAATTGAATCTCGATGGGTGTTTACTGAGAAGACAATTGATGGTGTAGCTCAGAAGAAAGCCCGCTTGGTAGCTAAAGGTTACCAGCAACCTACTTTGGAGGAGGAAGATGTTTATTCTCCGGTAGCTCGGTTGGTGACACTTAGAACACTATTGGCTGTTGCTGTTCAGCGTGATTTATTCATTCATCAGGTAGATGTAAAATCTGCTTTTCTAAAAAGTGAATTAAAAGAAGTTGTGTATCTTTACCCTCCTGATGGCTTACGCACAAAAAACGGTGAAGTGTGTAAAGTGGTGAAAGCCCTATATGGTTTGAGACAAAGCCCAAAGTGCTGGAACGACAGTGTTAACCGATTGTTGAGTGAGTTAAATTTTCTAAGATCTAAGGTTGATCCATGCTTATACTTTAATGATTCTACATATATTTTGATTTGGGTTGATGATTTTATTATTTTCTCAAGCTCAATTGATGATGTTAATAGTGTAAAGGGTAAGTTAATGGATTCTCTTGACATTAGGGATTTAACTTCTGATGGTAGATTGATATTTTTAGGTCTTGAAATTGAAAAGAAAGAGGATAATATATTGATTAGTCAAAAGAATCTTATTGACAAAATTGTAAATCATTTTAGGATGAATGATTGTAAAATTTCAAAAATACCAGTACAACCAAAATTGAATTTACAAAAGGTCTCAGAGGGAAAAAGTTATAAAGTTCCATATAAAGAATTGATTGGTAGTTTAATGTATATGATGCTAGGGTCAAGGCCAGATCTTTGTTTTGCAGTATCTTATTTTGGAAGGTTTAAAAATTGTTATAATGAAACTCATTGGAATTATCTTAAGAATGTTGTTCGTTATCTCAAATATACTAATAATTTTGGTTTGAAGTATGTTAAAAATAATATTTGTGCAGATATAAATGTTAAAGCTTTTGTTGATTCAGACTATGCTAGTGATCCTATTGATAGGAAAGGTGTTACAGGTTTTGTTGTTAAATTAAATGATAATGTTGTGTCATGGTGTTCCAAAAAACAAAATGTTGTGGCTCTCTCTAGTAGTGAAGCTGAGTATCTGGTTCTTTCTGCTGGAATGTCTGAATGCAAGTTTTTAATCCAGTTATTTGATGAATGTCTTGATTGTGTAAAGCCAGTTATTGTCTTTGAAGACAACCAATCTTGTATGAAAATGGCACAAATCTATGAGACAAAGAGGTCCAAACATATTGATGTGAGACATCACTTTGTAAAAGATTTAATTAGTAGTGGTGATTTTAAATTACAGTATGTAGCTACTGATGACCAAGTAGCAGACATAATGACAAAAGGATTAGCAATAAGAAAATTTGAGTACTTTAGAAATCTATTAAATGTTACAGAAATTTGGTTAGAATTTGTGAATAAGTATTGGAATACAAAAGTGTGTTGGTTAGGCTTTTACCTTATTATATTATTTGATTTTTTTTTCTTTTTGTCTTAAATCTTTGCAGAATTGAGAGGAGGTATTAATATGGTTGTCTTGGCAACTCTGCAAAGTTGGTGTTATTAATATGGTTGTCTTGGCAACTCTGCAAAGTTGGTGTTATGTTGGATATCTCTATACTTACACCCTACCCTCCCTGTAACTGTATCTTACTGCTAGTCGTTCAATGGTCTGATTACTGGTTAGTTGTTTATGTCATACATTATATTAAATACACTGTTTACACCATGTCAATGCGTGTGTGATTTCGTTTCATGGCCTATTAATCCTAATAAGTAGGGCCTACAATAATGAAGTGTGTACTAAGTATTAACCCTACATTATGCAGTTGCAAATTCCTATTAAATATTAAGATGCCAAGAAGAGCAAATAGGTACATTTAAGTCCTATAATCTGGCACCCGATGGTTCAACACACATAGAAGACATATTCACGCCCCCTCCCCCTACTCATCGTTTAGCTTCAAACCAGCAAACCAGCACCAGGATTCATATATTGTTCAACCAGCTTCATGTTCTATTACAATGTTGTTATCGACAGCCAGATAGCACAATATTGTTTGGTTATGAACCAATATTTCCCAAACAACTGAGGTACTATATACATTAAAATAGGTAAAATAGGTAGAATAAGTTATATTAAGGAATGCATTATTTACCTGAGTTCTGGGATGAAATCAGATAGAAAGTTTCAAATTAAATAGTGAAAGGATAGGACACACCAATGCACTCAACACCACAAACTTTCATTGAAACATAATCCTTCTTACCAGACATTGGGCTGCTAAAGTCTCCAGAACAATAAAACCTGTGCACTAAATCAACCAAATCTTGGTTTAGGAATTTCCCAAGTCTTGCTTGAATTTTGGGAGAACAAAATCCCCTTTTCTATGACAAGTAATTTTAACTTTTATAGCCATACATTTCAAAATTTGAGATTCTTACAATTTCTTTGAGCTCCAGCTTTGTGGCAATAAAGTCAGAATTATATATTTGTCACTTCTTGATGTCGTTTCATGGAAGTTTTCTTTCCAACAGTTTCTTTCAAAAGACTTTTTGTCTGCATTGCTTATTTTAATAATCAATAGTAACTTGAGATCCCATGGCTTGCCCAAGTTCAAACTTGGCATGTAAAAGCTTAACTTAAGAACATTAAGATGGAATGAATTTTCAAATTTTTAAATTTTAGTTTTTGAAGATATTCATATTCATATTCATATTCAAATTCTATTTTAATGACCTTGAAACCCACCAAACTTTAAAACAAGAATTGTTTTGTTTAAAGCTTGAACTAAGAGCTTTAAAATGGTTAAAATTTGATCTTTGTATCTTAATTAGGACTCCAAATATTAATACTTCAATATTTGTGATTCAGTGAAAATTTAATGGTTTTCTATATTTTAAAGCTCTATGCCTATACTTTTAGAACGCTTTGACCAAAAAATGTAAACTTTGTCAGATGTTCATAAGTTGTCACGATTAATAGCTATCCCAAGTTTCAACCAAATTAATAAATATAAGGTTATAAAGGCTTGTTGATTTGACATGAAATTACTCATTTGTGTAAACTATATTTTGAAATTTCCTGACTTTTCCTTGTTTTCCAGGTTGGAAACCCTGTTACATGAGCCCAAAGTAGGTTTGTATTGAATGCTAAAATCAATTCTTTAAAAAATATATGTTTTTTGATTGAGAAGGATGCCCCCTTTGCTGTAGTGCAATCCAAGGCCGAGATGATATTTTTCTGTCAAATATTGAGATATTTAATGTTTTCTGGCACTCTTACACACAACAAGAGATAGTTTCTGATTATAACAAAACAAAGATGACAACAAGAATTCCACATCATTAATTTTTTTTTTGTGGAAAACTCACCTAATTGGTATTTTTAAATATGGGTCATATCTAGGCTAGATAGTTTTGTAATCAAATTTTTATTTATTCACACATGAAGGGTTAGATAATGGTCGGTTGGGTTTTTCTAGTAACATTAATATTTTGGACTAAAAAGTATTATATGCTAAAATATTTCTTATGTAATAGAAATGCTTGGCGATCTGGATATACACAACGCAGTTGAGATGTGTGACAATATGATTTCAAGTTTTTTAGTAAAAATATCACGATCGTTAATAGTTTACATAATTTAGGTCTATTACTTAAAAAAGAAAAATTTGTGGGAACTTTATGCGTGTGTGGATGGAAAACACGATAAAAACCAAATTGAACTGTTCTGCGCAATGCTATGGTAGAACACTATCCAGTAAATTAGGTTGAGTTTTATTTTTTTAATGTTTGGTATTGTTCGACAAGATTTGTTAAGTTATAATCGTAAACTTCAGAATCGTATTGTGTATAGGTGCTAGAAAACAATATAATTCTAATAATTTGACTTTTTTTTTAACCCCGCCCTGACTTCATACTACCCTTGTATACTTTTTACCTTTAATTGATTTACCAGTAGTAATGACTTGCATGAATAGACTAGGGCTGTATCCGAATAGTCAAGTACNGAATACAGCCTTGGGCCCACAGTACTGCTTCCTACCAAATAATTTGTGTAGGTCGGTGCTTAACAGACGAAACGATAATAATAAAACAATTGCCAGTCAAACACCGCACTAACGCCGCATGTCTCGTAGCTTTCGTATCCATGGCTACCAAGACCTCGAGAAAACTGCATCGGTCTAGTCCTCAACTATTCGGACAGATCTACACTTGGTCACGTGATTGCCAATGCAGCTATCAACGCCATGAGCCAACGCGACGTCGCATAAGTAGACTATTCAGATACAGCCCTAGTGTGTTGCCGTTCGAATAGTTTGATGCAGTCTTCACTATGAAAACCACGAGAAGTGTAAAATTATCAAGACTGCATCAAGTCAAGTGTACTTGACTATTCGAATACAGCCTTGGGCCCACAGTACTGCTTCCTACCAAATAATTTGTGTAGGTCGGTGCTTAACAGACGAAACGATAATAATAAAACAATTGCCAGTCAAACACCGCACTAACGCCGCATGTCTCGTAGCTTTCGTATCCATGGCTACCAAGACCTCGAGAAAACTGCATCGGTCTAGTCCTCAACTATTCGGACAGATCTACACTTGGTCACGTGATTGCCAATGCAGCTATCAACGCCACAAGCCAACGCGACGTCGCATAAGTAGACTATTCGGATACAGCCCTGGGGTATATATTATATAATTTACTACATAAGCTACTTGAAGCCTACTTACCCTTTTCAAGTTGTCTCGAGATGCAGGGTGAAAAAACTTTTTGCACATGTAATTATTAAAACCTTTTCCCATTTTGTCAACACTAGAGTATTCCTTCTAAATTAACTATATAATTTTTCAATAATGATTAAATACAGACGGTAATTAAAAGAAAATACCAAACAAAAACAACTTGTCAAAACTATTTTGTGGATCTAAACACCAAGGATAAATAATATAAAATAGTATTCGCACATTGTATTCCAAGGCTATCTTGTATAAATTGTGACTCGCTCTGAGCGTCCATTATGGCTTTTATTTAGTATTTCATATCTACTATTTATATGATTTTGACCAGAATTGAAAAATCTAATTGTATTCTTCATTAACAATATTACAGCCTTTGTGCAAGCATGTAAATGACACACATTATTTCCTAAAAATGCAACTTGTTTAATTCCTTCATTTACGTATCCCATAATAATGAGCAAATTAGTGGCAGGAAATATTGTGTAATCAAATAAAAGTATCTGATAATTTATGCCATTGATCCGTGATTAAAATGGATTGCCTTCCAACATAAATATAAATAGTTTATGCCTTTAATTTAAATACTGACAACTCCTCTAATATTTAATATTGTGGCCTAATGACTAGGGGGCGGATTTATAGGCACTAAATTTTTTTTAAAAGGCAAGCAAATAGGCACTAAAAATCACCAAAAATTAGGAACATAAATAGGCATTATAAAGAAAAAATGCAATAAATAGGTTCTAAAAAGAAAAAAGGCACCAAAAGACTTAAAAAATGTATTATTCACTCTTTAAAATCCAGCATACACTTTCCATAAACACATATTAATTACTATTAGAGTTAATTATCAAATACTTCTCAAGATTTTCAGGTGCAAATTTTGTTATGTTGTCTGACAAAATGTTTACATACTGTGAGAAACTTCTCTCGACTTCACATGAAGTCATTGGGAAAAACTTCAGACAAGCTATTTCAGCTGGGCTAAGCTTGACTTCTGGGATTGATGTAGTTTGTCCTTCTAAGATGCCCGCAATACTTGCCATCACTTTCCATCCAGAGTTACGCTGCAATATTCTGTTAAATTTGTCGACAATGGCTGTGCCAACTGAGCCAGAAGCCTGGCTCAGGTTTTCTTCTATTCCCCGCATTATCTTCACAGCTTTTACAAGAGGCAAATTCCTTGCCTCTAAAGCTGTGATTGCTCTAGGAAGATTTCCAAAATTGCTTTTTTACGTATGCCAGATCCACACTGACACTTGAGCAAGAGATGGCAGCATTTGCTTCTGTAATGGCGACAGCTTGTTCCTCCTCAAATGTTTGGACTACCTACAAGCAAAACGGTTGGTATAGCAAAAACTCACCATTCTTTCAATATATTGTGTTCTACAAGTATCACCATTATTATTAATAATAATAATATTTAGCACCGCGCCTTACTACCCATTCGGGTTATACGCTTTAAGTACTAATTACGCTAATGGATTAGGAATTGGGAAGGTTGAATTAGAGGAAGTGAACCCGCATTTGCGTGGAGGGCGAGTGGAAAACCACTTAGGAAAAACCACCCCCAGTTCACCCGACCGAGATTCGAACCTCGATCTCCCCGTCCTCAGCAGTCGAGCTCAACACGACAAGCGCGTTAGCCAACTACGCCACCGAGGCGGGTACCATTATTATTATTATTTTTTTCCAATAATGTGGACGGACAGGTGGAATCAATAAAACTAGTGGTAAACGCTCACTGCAATTTTAATTTTGAAACGCACCTAAAGATAGTGTATTGTATAATACCGTTTGAATGTCACCCAGGTAATCTGCATAGCACAACGCAGCATGAAACCATGTACCCCAACGCTTTAACACTGGTTGTGGTGGAAAAGGAGTGTTGGGCAGGGCGGCCTTAAATGAGAAGATTTGTGATGCAGCCTTCAAAAACACTTTCTTGACTGTGGAAATAATAGCGTTAACATTTGGAAAACGTGATCTAATATCTTCTGCAACCCTATGAACAGCATGCGCCAGACAAGTCACGTGAATTAACTTGGTGTAGAATACTTTTAAGCTCCCAGCCGCTTTCAACATGTAGCCCGCACTGTCTGTCAGCAACACCAAAAACCTTTTGTCGTTGTTTTCTGATGGCCACAGGACACCTAATATAAACAAATTAACTTATTTATAATTATAATTTTTACAGGACTAACACTGCAAATCTTTAAATTAACACAGTATATATTGTGCAATTACATTATATACTTACGCAAAGCATCGCGAACAACTATGGCAATTTTCGAGATGTTGGTTGCCTCAAGATTATTTGAAACAACCAAGTGAGGTTTCCCAGGACCCGTAGAGTCTAATTTTCTAACAACAACATTTGCAACATATCAGCCACAGTGGTCAGTGGTTTCATCAACAGTAGCCCAGAGGTATGATTCTCCAATATCATATAGGATTTTCTCAACTGTCTCAAGTGAAATAAAAATAATGTTTACTGTAAATAGTTTAAATCAATACAATTCAGTTAATATTTTTTATGTCAGAAAGAAAAAACTGCTATTGTAAAAACTTACAGATAAATAAGTTGAATGCAAGTAGTGCTTCCTCAGAGTTGATTCGTCTGGTATCTTCATGTTGATATATTTGTTGAAAAAAGCATTAAAATCTGGATTCTTAAGCTTCTTCCAAGGAATATTTGCAGCTAGCATTGCAGAACATAAGTCAGCAGAAAATTGCTCTTGGGTTTTATCGGAATCGTTAACTTTAGGAAAAAATGGTTGAGATCCTCTTTTCTTTCCGGAATTCTTCATATGTATTGCAGTATTTTTGTGTTGTTCTAGGTGATACTTCTTCTCGCATTTTACCTAGATATTAAAAATGGAAATTTTCACCCAGTTATATAAGTGGATTCGACAAATTAACAAAGCATCACCTAACAAGAGAACTAAGATTGCTTATGATTTTTTATTTTTTTCTGATCATAATGTTACGCTTTGGTAAATATTTATACTTTGTCGTTGAAATCTTTCAATAGGAAATGAAACCTAGTTTGAACAATATAAATAATCGTTATTTACTTTTAAACAGCAGACAATATATTTAATAAAAACCTTGACTTTCAAAATTTATAATTTCATTTCTCCTTTTGAAAAGATAACTTACCTCTTTGGAACATAGCTGACAAAAAATTATTTTGCCATCCATTGTGAAATTCCTATCACCACCAATCCACTGTTTGAATAATTCACATTTACACAATTTCTCTTTAGGCATTTTCTACTAGTTCAATAATTTACACTGAGTCCAATACAAAGAAATATTAATGAACAGATATGCACATCTAACAACAGCGTAATATACACAACCACTGAATGAACTGATACTGTTGTGAGCTAGAAGAAAATCTTTGTTGCCGGACTGACCAGTTTGAATCAATCAGACCACTGGACACATGGGTTTTTCCTACCTATCACGAGTATCCACGTGGAGTAACCTAAGGAGTAAGGAGGAGGGGGGTGCAGGGCAGCCGCAAGTATTTAAAAAGAAAAAAGGAGGGTGGGAGGAAGAGAGAGATAGAAAAAGGCACTTTAAGGCTCCCATTTGTAAAATAGGCACTATAAAAGATATCACATTATCTTCGCAATCATCGAAAATAAACTTATACCTCAAAATCCTACTTTTCAAAGCATAGGAATAAAAAAGGCATTTAGGGCAAAATTTGCCCCCTAGTAATAAGATATACCTATTATTTGTAAGTTAAAACATTCAACTACTATAATTTAATTTTTACAAATGTAATAGGCCTATATAGTGAATGGAAAAATTTAGCTTCAACATGAGTCGTTGTCCTGTGTCCATAGACTCTACCTTAAAATATGAGTGAAGAATGACCCCGGGCACGAGACGACTCCTGGATGGCTCAGTGGTAGAGCATTGGCGTACTAAGCCAAAGGTCCCGGTTTCGATTCCCGTGTCCAGGTGTCATTTTTCAATTTTCAGAATATTATATATGGTTGTTTATATGACTTGTCATCAAAGCTTTACATTTAGAACTGGCACTGGACCTGTCCATAGGAACTTTTCTTGGCACTTTATAGCAATTTCTAAACAGTAGAGGACGGTGTGTATTGATTTACTCGACTGCAGTACAAACCTTGAAGGTTCTAAACCATAATTTGATGGTTTATGTACCTGCCTTAACTTTTGGGTGTATTGAACTCATGAGCACTCTGTGTGCTCCTTTCAAGTCTGAATGATATATCGGGATTGACACCAGTTAATTTTCTAACCTTGTCAACTCTAAAAACATTTTATATCAAGATTCACCTACTGTCCCTCTGAGGTGTCTGTCAAGATGGCAGCTAGTGAAATGCCCTAGGTCATAATGGAAGTGTTGTTAATTTGAATATTTTCACACCTTACAACAAAAGGTAAAGTGGAGCACTCCCCAAATGCTGATCAAAGTTGGAATATTATGGTCATCAAACAAGATGGCTTTACTCCATTGAAGTTGTTGCTTTGGGTTGTTAAAGAAGTCTTCCCTGGCACAGACAGTGCATTATGAGTTGTCTATATGTGTACTGCTCACAAAACCAAAAGCAACTAGTGCTTTTCCAACTTCCTTCACTATAACTTTTTTGAAATATGCCAGTCTCTTCATTATTGTATATATTTAATATTGTAACATAACTTAGGAATATTTGGTTTAGCTTGTTTTCATTTTATGTAGGTTCCTTATTTATGTTAGCTTTGTATTCATTTTTGTTTTTCGAGTGTTAACGCCATTTTGGAGGGTGTCCCACCATTTTTAAGGGTTTCTCTCCATTTTGGGAGTTGGAATAGGAAAGGAGGGAAAGCCATTGTTTTTAGTTGAGTGAGATACAGATCAACATAAAATGAAGTTTATTCAGGCTGCCTACTACAAAGGTTACAGCATGTGCTAAATAGACAATGTCCTACATGTGGATTGGGTGCCCTTAGGTAACCTCTTTAATCAAGCAACTGTTGAGTTTGAACGGTGCCGCTGTATTAACTCTCTTTGTCCTATTCCTTCCCACTCTAATTCAGCAACCCACAAGGTAGGCCTCCATTGTTGGGGAATCTCAAATTAGACTGGTAATATTAACACTTCATCTTGTATACCTTCCACTACTCATTCTTTTTCCATGTTATCAAATCACTTTTACTTTCTTTTTTAACATTCATTACTGTTTTCAGACTATGACCTGGGTCAATTTTTTATTCAAGCCATATATTTTCCGCTATCGGCTACTGGATAACTGGAACGAACAAAAGTAATCTGAAACTCAACTACATTAATTGTAATTGTTAACAAAAAGAAGTTATTGACACCTTTAAAACAGATATATATATATATCTGTTTTAAAGGTGTCAATAACTTTCTTTCGTTAATAATTACAATTAATGTAGTTGAGTTTCAAATTACTTTTGTTCGTTCCAGTTATCCGGTAGCCGATAGCGGAAAATATATATATGTATATATATAAATAAAATCACCTTTGTTATTATAGTTAATATCTCCACACTTAAAAAATAGTGAATTCTTCAATTTAACAAAAAAAAATCTTTTTTTTTGTTTAGCAAAGACTAATAATTATTTCCTCATTTTACCAATAACTAAACTTATTTAAAATCATATTTTAATATTTATAATAGATAATTGATTAATTTATTCTTAATGTAAGAATAAACTGAAAACTCCATTTTAAAATCTTTTTAAGGTTATGGCCTTACTTGAATTAATCCTTAGTTAAATCAATTTTTTTCAATCGATTAAATTTATTCAAGTTAGCTAATGTTTTAGTTGATAGTTGATATTTAAAATAATAAATAAGAATAATTTGATATTTTGAAAAATAGTTTATTTCCTATATTGTTCTTGCCTGTAATTTTCCTGAAGTCATATTGCTAGCTCCATACATTAAAACAATAATTGATTAGGTTAAAAAAATACTTTCATGTTTTGAGAAATTGTTACCATTGTATCTATGTATAAATAATCCAAACAAACACCTAGTGATTGTGAATGTGAATGTGTATTTGTCAGAGAGCACTAGCATCTGAGTCAAAACTGGCTCGGGCGGAGGTACAGCTGGAGAATGCGCGCCATGAGTGCAGCTTGCTGAAAGAGGTGGAAGTTCGACTTCAAAGTGAATGTGAGATGCTGCGTAGAGAGCGCCAGAGTACCTCGCTTGTGCTGGCTGATCTGGATACCATCAAGACTAGGTTAGAACGCACTGATGCAGACAGTCGTATCAAGATGGAAAGCAAGTTGGATGAGGCTAATCGAGAGTGCTCAGCCATCAGAAGGAGACTTCAGGTACAGCACTGGTTAATTATGTTTTGAGAAAATAAAAATAGTAACTAAATGTTAAATTTTGTTGTTATAAATGCATTCATTATAATATTTATATATTCATCTAAGTGTTAAATTAACAGTCTTGTGTCTGGTTGTTAAGTTTGCCCTTTAATCACATTGTTTTGAACCACCAATGTACAGTATTAGAGCTTCAAAACATGTTCCTACTCAAAATTTGAAAAACATACTTTTTTTTTTTCAAATCTCAAATTCGATATTTTATCGAATTATAAACTTGAATACCCTGATAGATTTGGAAGGTCCATAATTAATTTTAATATTACCTTTATTGAAACACAATAATGCTAGTCACAATTTACACAAACTAATGACCAAAGTAGTGAATTTGGTAGGATATGAAACAGCATTCACTTGGAGAGAAGATTTAAAATCATTGCAGGGAAAACACCTCCAATGCATTTGTTTTTTTCTGGTCTTCTGCCAGCATTGAGCTTAATTTGCCTTTGAAATATAGTTTAGTGTATGCATTATTTAAACTAGAGATGGGTCGAATCCACTATTTCTCGAATCTGAATCTTGAATCCAAATCTACATTTTATTTTCGAATCTCGAATCCTAGCAAATCGTTATAAATTTTAATAATTTACAAATAGACCCACATTACACAATATAGGCCTAAACNAAGTTGTATTTCCTGACAATTGTGAACAATTTTACTCTGAATTTTGCGCTGCGATGGTAGCCGCGAATATACCATGGACGAAGCTAAACAATCCCATTTTAAAAGGTTTCCTCACAAAATATACCAACAAGCAGTTCTCCGATGAATCCACATTGAGGAAGAATTACTTACATCCCCAATACTTATCCGTAAGTTTTTTTGTTTGTTAATATATTTATTTATTTTTTACAATATAATTTCAAAGATATTTTAAATTAATTGGAGCTGTGCACTTTCGTTTAGTTACATAATTATTTGTTTTGAATATTAAGTGAATTTTTACTCCTTTCAAGACCATTGAGAAGATAAAAAAAATGGGAGATTCCTACTTTTGGGCAAGTGTCGATGATACAACTGACCTTTGCGGCAGATACATCGCAAATATCGTGGTCGGTAAACTTGACTCCACAGGACGCAGTTCTCTGCACTTGATTGCCTCAAGAGTGCTTGAAGTCGCTAACAGCTCGACAATTGCCAGAGTTGTTCGCAATTCTCTGCGTAAGTTGGATTTATATAAGTTTTTACATTCGGAACTTTATCCTATGTAATTCTGTGAGACTAAATATTTATTTTATTGTTCTGTTACAGGAGTGCTTTGGCCATCAGAAATCAATTACAAGAAGTTTATAGTGCTGCTGACAGATAGCGGAGCATATATGCTAAAAGCTAGAGCAAGTTTGAAGGTATTCTACCCAAAACTAATTCACGTTACCCGCCTAGCACACGCTGTTCACAGAGTCGCTGAACCCATTCGTGCACAGTCCCCGAATATAAATGCTGTAATTTAATCTGTCAAAAAAGTATTTCTGAAAGCTCCTTCGCGCATAGCAACATTTAGGGAAAAATTGCCGAAAACACCTCTTCCCCCACAACCAGTTCTAACACGTTGGGGTACCTGGTTACAAGCGGCCATGTACTATGCTGACCGCATGGACAAAATTCAAAGGGTACGTGTATATATTTAAGAAAACAATTTTTATATTTATTCAGAGCTAGATGCTTAAATAATTTTTCCTATAATTCTATTATAGCTTGTTAATTTTGTTTAAAATTTAAATAATGAATTGATTCTCAATAATTTCAGGCAATTCAAACATTTGATGAAGAAGATGCTGTGTGAAGAGAGGCAAAGGTTGCTACATCTTCTAGCGCTGTTGTATCTGATTTGGCCTATGTAAAGAGCTATTTCGGTAACCTTCCTGTAGTTATCGTGTCACTGGAAGCCAGGGATCTGCCTTTAATATAATCAGTGAAGATAATGCATACAATACAAGAAGACGTGAAGAAAACCCCTGGACCTGTTGCCTCGTCAGTCACAACAAAACTTGAACAATTACTACGACGAAATCCCAGGTGGAGAACAATGGTAGCAGTATCAAACATCTTGGGAGGGCAAAGCACGCCATTGCAGGAGATAAGTTTAAACTCTTAGGAATTGTCAAATTTAAAATGTTGTCCCTTGACATCGTGTGAAGTTGAGAGAAGATTTTCAAACTATAAAAATATTCTATCAGACCACAGAACAAATATCACTTGTGAAAATCTAGAAAAGTATATAGTGATTCAGAGCAATGTGAGTTGCTTGTAGATTACATGTAGTAAGTAGCTTGTAGTAAAATTAATTTTACATTGATTATTGTGTGCCTATTTTGGTGCCTATATCTTATATTTTTAGTGACTATTTGCCTGCCTATTTTAAACATTTTTGGTGCCTATGAATCCGGTCCCTAGTGATAAGGTATCTGTAATTTTGTAGCAACTGATGTTATAATTGGAGCAGAATGTATATGTATATCGTGTGTATGTGTATGTATACTGTACTTTTTTTTATACTCTTTATGTTTATTTGTAATTTTACTATCATTGGGGTGAGTACATCTAAAATAATGTGGCCGTGTGAGGACCAATAATTTATACCCTGTAATAGATCTCACGTTCCTAAATGTATGTGAATGAACCACACCTACATTAGAATGTTTATATGCATACGAGCCGATTTTGGTTCTTTTTATAAATACATTTTGAATAAATAACTAACCAATGCCAGTTAAAATTACTCACGTTTCAACTATTTTAAATTATAAACTACCTCAACTGACGGGATTATTATTACTTATGTACTTCTATTTTCTAGAGCAGCATCTAGATTACGCATGCACATTGAATTGAAACACATTGTGCCTTTTAAATAATAGTGAGCTACATGCTCATATTATTTTCTTTACCTTATTATGACGACTGAGCTTGATACAACCTAAAATGTCATTTGGGTATAAGCGAAAACACAAAAATGATTATTTCAAAAGGAAATATAAAATACTATGTTTAATAGAAAAAAGTGTAGATGTGAAAGTGAATTAAAAAATAATAATCTTGGGGCGATGTAACTAATTATATATCTCGGGGTATCCTCTGCGTTTTTAAATAAATGTGCACTGGCTTCCAAATCGAAAGAGAGAGAAGTGATAAGAGTAAACTCTTGACAGCCCTGTTCCTTCAACCCAATAATAAATGTACACACTACTGTCACTCACCTTGGAAACGAACCTGGGTCTTCGAAGGCTGCCTACCACCAGAGCTCCAAAATTGAAACACAGGCAAACAAGATGAACTGAGAGGGTAATGTGTTAATAAAAAAAATGACAAGAGAATTTATAGGTTGACCAATTTAGATTATATAATTAATAAGAGTAGTATGCTATAGCCTTTTATTAAGAAAAAATTAACCTGCCTGTCAAACGTCATGAATAAGGATACATAATACTTATAAATTTAACAAATAAAAAATTAAAATACTATAATAGCTTAGCAAAAAAAAACCTTGATGTTAACAAAGAAACTCTTTAATAATGAAAATAAAATACATAACAGTTTAACAATAACAATCTAAACATATCAATAAACCAACAATGGATCTCTTCTATTCAACTACTTTGTTGGCTGAAATCTTACGAATTGAAAGTCCCTTTTTCATTGTCTTTTAAGTGGAAATAAATAGTCATTAAGCTGTAGCAAGACAAAATCTAAGCTACTCCAATCAAGGTTAAAAATAACAAAAAAATCCAATGTTCCGTAATAATATCAGTTTTTAAAAAGAACATAAATATAATATATAGTATAGTGATTGTTCAAAATAAAAGGAAAAAACTTTGAAAAATACCATTATTATCTTGAAGATTAATTTTGACGTCTAGTGATTCGGATTAAAGTCTATGAGATATGCAGTGTTTATAAAGAAAATAAAAATGGCTGGAGATCCCATGGATAATTGTTGTAGGTTCACGAAAAACCCCTTTGGTTTTCTTTAGTTATAGTTGTGCAGTTAAGTCCAATAATTATCGTCATATATTTAGTAACTTCCCACGTCCTGGGTGCAATTTTTTTTAACACCATCTTTAATTTCTGGATACAAATTCACTTAACATTTCTTGGACCCATATTCCCGAGTGTGCATTTGAACATCTCAAGGACTTTTACTTTTTGAGTTTCACATTTGGTATTCCTCAATCATTTGAGACCATTCGAAACACAAACAATTCGAACTGATCTCTATCACTAATTCTCGAAGGGGTCTACCCACTCGAAATATAAACTTTCGGAGGGTTTAGAAGTAGTGGTGATTAAAGATGGCGCATATATTACATTTGCTTAAAATTCAAGAATGAGAAGAACGTAAACTTGAATTAAACAGGCCATCTCGAATCTATAACCATAGGGATAATGCATTTGTCATTAGTGATAAAGCATTTGTCAAGCTATTTAGATTGAATAAATGCAGTGCAAAAATAGACTCATATTACTTGAAACGGTTATGTTATAACAAACATTACATTTAAACAAACGCGAGAGTTCGGCATCAATCCGTAAGTCGAATCTCTCACAGGACTACTAGAAACCACATCAAAGTCTTTTAGAAAGTCACGGCATAAAGGACAACCAACAATGGTTACAGAATTAATATTCATAATGAAAGACTTAGGAAAATTTAAAGTTAAATTTAAGGCAAACAGCAAATTTACGTTACATAAATATCTTAGCAAAGAAAAGAAAGAATTTGAATGAATTTAAATCAAATTTAAATGCACCTCAACTAACTTATGCAAGATCAGCACACGCAGGCCGTTTCTCTTTCCGCTCTCTGATTGGTCATCGCGTCTCCAACAAGATCACCCCAGGTTTGTTGTCTAGTGATCTTTTTAACTGGAGGCGCTGATGACGCAGGTGGGCAGGCGATGATTTGGCGGTTGGTTCCACTCTACGCCAGAGGGCAGGTAAGTCCGCACCCAGTTCTTGAACGCTGTCTCAGTGGTGAACCATTAGATACTTGAGACCAGGCCAACCGGAACATCAGCTGTTGAGACACCATGGCAGTTTTGCCCCACTCGCCGATTTAGGACGTTTTGAAGTTAGTTTATATTGAAGAGAGTTGATTGTGAATAATAACGTTTATGTATAGCTTGGAACTACATTGAACTAGAATAAAGAAGAGTTCTATTATAGGAGATATAAGTTAATGTCGAAGTTCTTCGGAGTGGGTAGTATGAATAGAAAGACAATTTATGCATGTAGGTTAGTATGAGGTAGGGTGGGGTTACTTTATTGTAACGTACTAAACTAGTACTGTTACCCTCTGCTTGAGCAGTGGGGGCTGCGCTGGCCACGCGGACTTCTTGTGATTGGATTAAAGCTGTCACGTGACCATATATTAGCACTATTCTCATTTTACAGCGAACGTGTGAATCCACAGTTAGATACTAACTTACTCACAAAAATTACCAAAAGACATAAATAACCTTACATCATACTTTTAGTTTTTTGCAGATAAATATTTATCAAAATATTAAGTTAAATCTAAAGCCAAATGGCCAGTCTACAAGTTTTCTAAGTGTGGATATTGTTTTGAGGATTTATCTTTCGATAGTTGGATCAAATGCAGGAAGAGGGTCATTTTATAAACTTAAGTAGATCAAGAAATGTATGCGATCAAGTTGTATCCAATTCTCCTCTCATCTTTGCCTCTTTTGTGCATTGAGAGCGATATTATTTGTAATATGAATGTTGAGGAAGTTAACAAAAACTTTGCTGCTACGAGTAGCCAATTAAATAATCTTTCTTGATAAATGTAGAAGCCTAGATTGTGGATTTGTTTGAAAAAATAATTGCTTATTTACCGGTATTCTGTCTCAAAATGTGTTTTTCTTAGTTTTCAAGACATACATTTTAGTTTTAAAAAATCCTTACTTCATTGGCCTTAAAAAATTCGTAGGGTCTAGGCACTGGGCCTACGGTGCCTAATGGAAAGTCCACCCTTGAATACAGTAAGTAGTAACTATCCTACCCATAGTAGTAAAAATCTTAAATTATAGGAAGTGTAACTAAAATATTGAGAGTCGAACCTTCCAATCAAGCCATGCATTACGTCATGATTTACCTCCCTCTTCCTCTCTCCACTTCCCTCGTTCACATCCGTTGGTTTGGTCTCTGTGAGAACGTTAACGTGCTCTCGGGCTATATATTGCCATGTTTTATCTATGTCTGTTCTCATAATATCACTGACACTAGCGAGGCAAGCGACACTGTCTGACGCGGATGTAATCTACGTATTTTTGTAAATTCTCTTTTGAACTAAGCACTTCATCCTTTTCAAAATTATTTTTTGGCATTTAATAGGTAATCTATTCAAAATATTAGTATTGAGCTTAAAACTTTTTCTTGAAACTATGAGACTATTTTGGAGTAGGCCCTAGATTAGTTTTTTATTTAAATCCATCACGGATAAAAGTGTAATTGAAACTTAAGCTTGAGTATTGTTGACTATTTCACTGACTGATGGCTTAAATTTGTTAAATTGACTCTTGCCAACTTTCTTGTTTGTTTCATTGCATTCAGATGGCGTTGTTTAGCTATAATTACTCTTCTTAGAAGTTTGTTTTCAGGCCGCTAGAGTTTGCTAGAATTTCCTTTGTTAAGGCACCATGAGGTGGCTTGGCTAATCGAGTGATTATTTATTATGGTTTCCTCTTTTTATAGGTAACTTTTAATTCTTTAAATGTTTTACTTTCTTAATACAATTATATTGCCAGATTAGGGCCCTTATGTAATATTTCTGTTGTCAAATAATTGGAAGTACCAAGATTTAGTTCAACCGTAACCAGTGACATGACTGGTATTTTTTTTGTCCCTATTTGATAATTTTATTCAGAGGATTCTACCTCAGTTTGCTTATTGCGACTTAACTATTTGCTGACCAGCTGACATTGACTTGAGGCTTTAGCTATGAATTGTAATATTTCATAACTAATGCATTTTTAACAAGAAGAGTATAAATATAAACCCTTTTGTTTGCATAGGACTTATTCGTATATATTACTACGATCTTTACTAGAGCTTTGTTCTTAATGATTGTTCTCTTTATATCTAATAAATGTTATCTCTTGTTATACTCTGTCTATTATTTCTTTTGGGGAGAGCTAGGGCTGGGGGTGACAGACTAGTAGTGGATAGTCTTCAGAGATTCAGGAAGTTCTTTGAACGTCAGGGGGATCAACTAAAGGGAACATGTTTAAATCCCGGATAACTCCAATTTTTTTTGAAAGGAGCTTATTATTGTTGCATGTAACTTTTTTATTGATGCCTTTATTTGCATGATCGTAAGAATGATTTAGAACATGGGTCTTCAAACTTTTTGGTATGTAGGCCACATAATATATTTTTACACATTTTCGTGGTTCAGCGTTCCCCTGTTCTTCATGTAGCACAATTTTCCCCTGAATGCCTTGACACGTGCAAATAGATAACAAATATTATTTGTCTCAACTTGCAACTTCAGATTCAATAATTGATTCGTATAGCCGATAACGTCTGCAAAAAATATCCCTTTCCAAAGCCAGTGACCAGTAAAATGGATTGAGGTTGATTCGTCTTTGTAAGAAATTAATCCATTTTTATGTGATGATTAATATTTTTAATAAAGTCAATATAATTACTTATTTAAAAAATAATGTATCATCTTTCGTGACTTTCCTTTTATAGCTCTCTAACGGGATACTTTAAACTACCTAATATTCGTCACAAACCATTCTCCTGTAGGTAGGGATGTGGTATCGAAAGAAAAGTATCGATACTGTACTCATTAAAAGTATAGGAAGAAAAATATCGATACAATACTAGTATTGAAAGAAAAGTATCGATAACAGTAGGTATCGCTATCGAATCGAACATAATCTTTATGTCTTCGTCTGTTTGGTGCATTCTTTAGGTGACTGAGTTTATTGAGCTATATAAAATATAATTTTGTTTATTTTTTGATGACGGGGCTCATTGATAACGTAAGGGGTAGTAGTAGACTGGTCACCACCGTTGATCTCTATAATATAACTGGATAGACATTTGCAGCTAAAATGTTCGAGCTGTCACCTGCACACTATTGTGTAAGAAAGAAGGAAACTTTCCGGTATCTCTTTCTCTCTTACACACATACAAGGCAATGTGGCATTTAAACATAATTATCTAATTTTAATGAATATATGGGATATCAATGTAGGATTAGTTAGACGAAATAAATTGGTTTATAAAACGTTTGAAGAGCATAACTAAGTTCAACACTAATGACTTGTTTCTTTAAATAAGTCGATTTAGGCTAAAATGGTCATACTTACTACAAGTCCATTAGCTAAATGATCGTTTAAACGTAAGATTTCTACACAAAGTTTGTCATTCTAACAAAAGTAATCATGTTCTTAGTGACCTTATTGTATTTTTTAAATTATTGATCAAATAAATAAAGTGTAATTTTTTAACGGGGGAAGGGGGGTCGGGATGTTAAAAAATCTGTCTACTCTTTAACTTTAATTCCAGTGACGTAATTAAATACTTATAATAATAATAATACTTAGCACCAAGTCTTACTACCCGTTCGGTTTATACACTTTAAATACTAATTACTCTAATGGATTAGGAATTGGGAAGGTTTAATTAGAGGAAGTGAACCCGCATTTGCGTGGTTGGAAAGTGGAAAACCATTTAGAAAAAAACACCCCCAGTTCATCCAACCGAGATTCGAATCTCGATCTCCCCATCCTCAGCAGTCGAACTCAACACGACAAGCGCCACCGAAGCGGGTGACGTAATTAAATTTTCTTAACGTAAAATACACGATAAAAGATAAATCGGCTATTTCAGTTTTAACATGAATGTAATACTTTGGGTTCAAAACCAACATTTACATTTACATTTACATTTAACAACAAAATAATTATCTCAGGGTAAAAAAAAACATGAAATTGAACACAAGACGGGCTCAGGACCTCTGGGTCATTTCGGGAACAAATAATATCTTAATTGGATCTAGTCAACAATAAATTTACCTAGTATACAACAAAACTAGTCTCCAAATTTTGCATATTTGGGAACTGCTTACAGGTGAGACACACATAAATAAGTGGTTACTCTTTGGATGATAACAATGCAAAATACAAAAGCTGATAGTTATAATGAACCTAAGATATAAAATTAATTTGCAATACAATGAAGGTGAATTGGAGACACACACACATACACACACATACACACACACACACACATCACACACACACACACACACACACACACACACACACACATATATATATATATATATATATATATATATGTGTGTGTGTGTGTGTGTAACTTTGTTAAAATTTAAGCTTCAAATATCCCTGCCTTATAGACGTCTATTAAAATACAAAGTTAAAATTACTCTCTATATAATTTGAAAAATGTCAGTATTATTTAGAGTGAACGCATCATTTTTGTTTTGTTTTGGTATAAGTTATAACAAGAAAATAATATAGCTATGTTTAGAGTCAGATTTAATCGGACTCATTAAATAAGTAAATATTTTATAAAAACAATTTGAAATCCTTAAATATATATATAAAATCCATTTCCTTAATGAGGTTAGTCGGCGAACACTAAAACCAAAGTTATTAAATAAGGTCATTGCTTTTTGCTGAGGTCAAGACTCTGGCAAAAAGTTTCATTTCCGGAGTCAATTGCTGTAACAAAATATTACGTTTAAAAGAAAAATTCTAATGTCGGTGAATTTAGTTAAAATTAATAATAATCTTTGAATTTCAAACAAAAAATGTTAAAAGATGAAGGAAGTCTGGTCGAAATTGAAGTATAAAACAAAGTATGAATCAGAAGTAAAATTTTTTGGTGTAATTAGCAATAATAAAATTTATCATTACCACTTTACTTTATTACAATGAATTTACACAAGTCTCTTTCGTTTGGGATCCAAGATGCAAGGCCCGGCTTCTTCTCACATCTCCCGCCTCTCAGCATTTCTCGTGAAAACCATCAGCTTAAAATTAATATAGTGAGAGTTAATGAAAATTAGTATATGGCATTTGGCTACATGGCGTGCTAGTCTCGTCAAAATAAATAAACACTTAAAAATAGAATAAAAATAAATAAAATATAAATCGACAGAATAAAACTATTACATTATTTCATTATAGTTATCGAACATAACATATAATATGGATTCTGAAAGCAATATACAAACTGAGAGACAACTTTGAGCATATTCTAATATAGTAATATTTCATACACGCCTATAGCCTAAATGAGTATTTGAATTTAAAACTACTACACAAAGTTATTCATTTAAACGAATCTAATTAAGTTTTAAGATACCTTTTCTCCATTTTAGCTATTAATTTTAGATATAATATCAGCTATGAATTATCATGGACTAAAAGAGATTAAATGCCAGAGTTGCTTCTTTCTTGCCATGAAGAAATTGAGTGAGAATCGAGAAATAGTGCCAGTTGTTCTTCCTCCACATAACAGTCCACCCCTCTAAAGATTAAATCTCTGTGTGCGTGAAGATAACAAAAAAGTTTTTTATTTCTATACCGTTCCGATACCGTAGTGTGGGTACTAATATCAGTAGTAGTATCGGAACAAAGTATTTAGTATCGATATTAGCAAAGTATCCATACTTTTTTCACATCCCTACTTGTAGGTATAGGGAGTTACAGCAACTATCTCTTACACTGTGGTTTGAGGTCTTTAATCATATGGCACCCGTTGAAACTGAAAATTAGTGTTTGCAATTCCAACAACACTCTAGCTTGATGTCATGGAGGGAAACACGGGTACGAACAGGAGTGGTACATGTAAAATTTACTTCGTGGTTAGGATATAAAGAAGGAAAAAAATTAATTTGTTTTTCGATAAAATCCAAGGGCGTGCCGGATATAATCTTGTGGCCCACAGGTCGTAGTTTGGAGCCCTCTGATTTATAATATAAAAACTTTTGGTTTGCGATCAATATAGGAACAAATGTTAGTTGTATTACCGATATTCAGTAGTAAAAAGTAACAGTGGCAGTTCCCATGACTTGACTTGTGAATATATAGATTAAACTATAATAGCTTTTATAACTTTCAAATACCTTCCTTCCTACATTAGGGTCTATTATTATTATCTTTTAGCACCACGTCTTACTACCCGTTCGGCTTATACGCATATATACTTTTACACTAATATGCTAGGTATTATAAAGGTTTAATATAGAGGAAGTTCACCTGCATTTGCGTGAATGTAGAGTGGAAAACCATTTAAAAAATCTCATTCAGTGAAACCAGTTGGGATCGAGCCCCAATTTCTCCGTCTTTGACAGTCTAGTTAGGCTATTGCGAGAGTAGTGAATTAGATCATGTGGCCACAGAAGCGGATTAAATTATTACTATAACAATATGAGAATTGTGGTACATAAATATTTCTAGAAAATACACGTGACTTCTAGTCTAGTGTAGTGACAATGGTTGCCAATATTATTATGGTGTACATATTGTAGGGACCATGCGTTGATGTATGTGGCGCTGGTAGCGGCATAAATGTGCAGCTCCAAAGTGACGGTCAACGTTGGAACACATAGCAAATTATATGTTAATTATTTCTATACATTTTTAAACTTAATTCTATTATTTTAATTTCGTTACAATGGATCAATTAAAAAGTGTCAGAGTAGGAAATAAGAGTTGTTGTATAGTTGTGTGTTCAAATCGATACCAAAACACTACGAGAGATATATAATTTTACAATTTTCCTGGTAGACCGTGGGAGGAAGTAAAACGAAACAAGTGGATTCAAGCTGTCAATAGAAAGAAATAAGTATTATCATTCATATTTGTTTTGTTCTGACACGTTCTCAATTACGAGGAAATCCTAGAGATATGTTAAGAAACCAGTCAATTTCAAACGTTTGTTTTATTTGCAAAGCAATTAAGTTCGGCAGACAATCTTTGTAGTATTCTACTAGACGAATCCCCCATAGCTTAAATAATTTCGTGTTTTTGACTAAATAATAATGAGTTAATCGTACGTTTGTTATTGCTTATTCGTAAATCTTTATATATCAAATGGGCCTAGCTATAAATAATATTAGTATCCATTTGTCATTCCACATATATAGGGCCTTGCTATTTGTAACATATGCTGGTGCAGTAAGATTTTGTGTGCACCTTTTGATATGATACCAATTCGAACATAACCTAACCTTTTATGTGTAAGTAAATAAAAAAACCGAACAACTATTATTTTAAGAATAATTTTGTTAGAAAGAATTGACGTTGATGGCCTAGTAGGATACGATTCAAAAGGACAATTTGGTGAATTTTCAAATAATTTTTTACTCATGCCTAATTTTTTTTACAATATTTCCTTTGCTACTATCGTAATCTCACATCTTAAGGTGTGTGTTTGGTTTGGGTGCTATAAATAATAAAATCTATCATATTTGGCAGAGAAAAAAAATTAAGAATCTCGGTGTGTTTCCATACTAGCCACGACAGTTTTTCTTATACATATCAAATAATAGTTTTATTTAACACCATTATTACACTCACAAGGATACATAGAATCAAATAATACCTAGGCTGCTAAAGTTATAGTATTTTAAAAACTTTTTAATCTGTGCAATTTATTTAAACTGAACTTATGGGATGGAAGTTAAGGTTAGTTGGGTAATTGTGTATCAATCATCATGTTATAGAAGTTGAGTTTTCATCTTGAAGTTCGGTCAAATCAATAATGTGGCTCACTTTAAATAAAGCTAAATCATTTCTAAAAGATTGTTCGGAGCTATATCCAGGATTAACCTTTTGGAATCCATATTTAATAATTCTTTTTTCCATTATTGTTGTGATAATGCATGTTAACTATATCAACAACATTGAACTGTTTCACTTTTTAGTTTCAAAATTTCGCCCCATGGGTGCCTCATGCGTTTTACTAGCGCCCCTATAGTCTTAACATGGTACCTATAAAAGACAAAATATTCTAGATTTTTCTTAACATGAAAAGAAGGGAATTTTTTTTCGGGGGGGAAGGGGGTGTTAAGCTTTCTTATTATTATATTAAAATGACATGTTAATTTATAGGCTTTCCAAGAAAGTGTTAGAATTTGTTTGAAATTAAAAAATATACTAAAACACGTATCCTTCGTATACCCTGTAAGTAGCAAGCAGGCTTAACGTGCATCATTCCCAAGGGTGCACCCACAGGGAGGGGGGTTATCTGGGGGCTGAAGCCCCTCCACCCAGCTGAAGGCCCTTCCCCAGAAATTTAAGAATATTAAATAAATATGATAAGCACATTGTTATCAATTAATCAATTATATTTTGGTTAATCATATTTAATATAAAACAAATAATTTGGGCAGTAATTAGGGTTTTTCAAAGGAATACTTTTTCTGTTGATTTTTAACTTTACTGTAAATTTGCACTTAAATGAAAACTGGACCTGTGATACCGTAATATTTTCTAGAAATGGTTAAAGTCTTTACTTTTTGTACATAGATTTTTGAAGTGGGTACAGTAATTGAAATTATTATTTTAGAGCAATTATGTAAACACTTTTGTATCAGGAAGAAGGGAAGGGATCGTAGCTATTATCATATGCCTCCACCCCAACTGAAAATCCTGGGTGTGAAGAAGATTGTGTAAACACTGTTTGTTAATTAGTGAAGTACACAGTGACAGAGGGTTGGCCGAGGATCCGAATTTGATACAAATTAGCTTAAATACGAGTATTACCATTTGCATCCTTTGAAATCCAAATTTTCTTGAGGGAGAAACCCCCAGATCCCACTTTTTAGGGGATGTCACTAATTTTCTATTTTTCATATCCCCCTACCTCGAATCAAATTTCCAAACATTACAGTAATTGAAATATATAATGTTGCAATAGTGAAAATCATTATGTAAAAAGCCCCACCACCCCTGAGATCAAAATCCTGAGTGCGCCCCTGATCATTCCACTGACTGGACTCTTTGTATAGTGGTCCTGAGTTTGATACCTGGTGGTATTTTTCCAGAAAAGGAAGCTGTACCTATGGTCACCATAATCTTGTTAGTTAGGCCGAAGTTAGGTTTAAAATGTCCAATGTCCCCACACCTTCATACTTACTATCATCACGCCATCTCATTGCAGGTGTAGACAATCTCCAAGGTATAGGCTCCGTGCAAAGAGCAGACGATGTTTGAATTCACAACAGCAGCGTGCAAGACGGCCACATTTATAAGTTCTTGCGGGGTAAATCCAAGCGGCATCATGTTTACCGCGATCAAATACTCGAACAAACTAAAACTTAACTCAGTGTTTCTCGTAAATTGCTTGGACAATCACTCTTTTTTTTTAGAATCTGTTATAAAAACCTTAAAAGACATGTGGATATTGTTAAAATTCCTATATTCCAATTGGTTTTCTTTGAAAAAAAAAAAGTTTTCTATTGAAAGAATTATAATGAAGTTTTTAGTGGACATATTTTCACTCCGTGTAAAAGTTTTTTCCTAATTGAAATAGATGGGTAGTATAGTGTACGAAATGATCATCATGAACTGAATTTTATTTTGGTATAAGACTCATTCCTCATTCACAGCCGCACATCCACTTATATTTATTATAAAATCTGTTTTTGTTAAAATGTCTATGATAGGTACGTGATTTATTCGAAGAAGAAGTCTATATTTAAAATTGTTATTTTCCTGATTTTATTCTTAATTTAATGTTTTTCAATGAAACTAAATCTATTATCAATAATGTACTGCACATAATTAATTCCAGGATTTGTTTTTAAAAGATTTGAACCGTTGAACGAAGATAAAAACGATAAGCAAATGCACAAAACGCACTAATTTATTTTATAAAAGCCAGTTTCATAGTCAAGTTTAGTACGCCTCAAATGCGGCGCTACACTAAGTACATGACGACACCTACCTAGACTCGAATGGAATGGGCCAGTTTCCTTTGCGAGAACGACCCATTCCATTCTGGTTTAGGTAGGTGTCGTCATGTACTTAGTGTAGCGCCGCACTTGAGGCGTACTAAACTTGACTATGAAACTGGCCCTAAGAAGGGAACACCTCAACATAATATTCCTCCTAGGCTTGCGTACATCGTCCTGCCCGTCAAGACCACTTCTCTCCTTCCCCTGTTCCGCGGTGAGCTTGGGGAGCATTCAATATTATGCTCCGATTGGAAATATAGTTTTGTTTGAAGGTTTTCACGTATCAATTCTAAGGGTCCCCATTTAAAAAAAGAACTATAAAAAGTTTATTTTAGTTATAATATTTCCCTCGTTTATCTAACTTTTAATTGTTTGTATGTGGTGGATGGAGGGCACAAGTGACTGTATGTACTAAAATGGTGCCTGTAGTCAATATTTTCAATCCCCATCAACACCTATATTCAACAAAGCAGCAACAAAGCACTTGTACGGGCAACAAATAGAATGGGATCATTTAGAGAGAATATTATGGTTGCTTTTGATGTCATCCATCTCACTAAGGCCCAATTTTACAATGTCATGTTATTCTATTCGTTAGGGCTTAACATAAGGTTAAGCGATAACGACCACTACTTTTGATTTTACAATGTTTGGTTAGCGCTAATGTTCACGTAAATGTGCTCGTAAAGTTAACACGAGGTCTACCTTCCGGTTAGCAAACATAACGTCCACATTAACAACGTTAAACACTCCACCATATTGTTTTCAAGGTGATTGCTGTTATTATTAATGTGAGATTACTTTTATTTATATTATGAAATGGCTGATTTATTGAATGATTATGTCGACTTTGATTAATTAATTCAATCAGCAACATTTCCTCTTCTTTGCTAAAATTTACACTTCGTTCGCGTTTATGATTCTCATCAGACATTTTAGCAGGAAAATAAATACGATAAAATATAACAGATAACCTCAACAAACTTTATGAATTGAACTCGTTTTGATTGATTTTTTCATAACAGTTCCATAGACGTTGTAATGACTTGGTTATATTCTCTATGGTCAAGTTAGGCCAATCAAAAGCTTTGACACAAATCTAGCGCTCCGAGAAAGTTAACGCTAAGAACTAATGGAAGGCACCTATCCGTAATTTAACGCGCACATAAAAATAGTATTGTAAAACGTAACGCTAAGTTTAACCAACGGTTAGACTTTACAAACGGTTAAGCTACGAGGACTTTAACGTGACATTGTAAGATTGGGCCTAAATGTTATGTTAAAGAGCTAACAGACCGATACGAACTGACTGTATTTGATAGAATACGGTACTCTGGTTGGACTTGGAGTGATCGTGTACTGCTCTAAGCACGGCTGTGGAGGCGGAGTCAATAAAATAAACAGAATCCAACTTCAAAATAACAACTTATACTTTTTTTATTATTTAGGACCAAAATTTGTAATTTGGATTGACATATTTATTTAAATATACATACATTTACAATGTCAAAGAAGGTTTCCATGAAGTCATAACCTTTTCTGAAGACTTGGCGTAGAGACCCAACAACCCTACTCTAAATTGATAATTTCTCATTCATCAGCTGAAAAAAATAACGGTACGGTGACTAAATCGTAGGCTTACAAATAAATCGGTCTTATTTTTGGGACGAACAAACTTTTCGACGATATAAATACGCGTTGTCACTATAATTTGAAATCAGGCTGTGTGTCCAATAACGATTACGTTAAACACGCCATTATAAAATATAACTAATGTTTTAAAGTGAAAATAAGACACTTTTTATTTGTGGCAGTGGTCGAATGAAATAGATAAACCGGCCAAGCCTGGTAAATGAGACCGTATCGAAGATACGGTTTTGTCGCGTCGGCGCCACTGTGACCGTGACGTCACCGTGAGCTAGAATCGAACAACCGAGCCTGCAAGTGTTAGTGTAGCGTTATGCTAGCGTCGTGACGCCAGACTTGGTTGGATCGGTGCAGCAGCCACGCCGCAACTAGAGGTAGGTTGTGCTGCACTGCAGTGTAAAACACGATAGTTCCCATCAAGAGTGTTATTATAACTGAACAGAGTAGAACACGACAAGTGGAATACATGCCAAATGTTTATAGGTAAAATGGCTACATTTATTTTTAATAAAATTTAAATTACGGTGAGAGTTAAAAAGGTCAGCTATGGTGAATAAGTTGAGTACTAGCAACCATTTTCAGCAATTTAGGAGGCAAACATATTTAGACACTAAAAATGTTACACATAAAATATCAATAAATAATAGCGTTAGATTACTAAATTAATAATAATAATTTAAAATATTCAGTTAAAATTATTTTTGTGATGGGTAGAATATTCGTTATCAAATCATTTAATCTGATTGAATGTTTCAAATATTATGTATCTGTATCGAATAAAGTGATACTTCTGAAATTATTTTTCTCAAGTGGGTTGGGTCATCAATAGATTTTGAGTGAATTTTAAATAAGGAAACTCTATTTAACTTTTTATAGTAGTTCTAACTATATTAGCCCGGTCAATAAAGTATATTTTAGCGCCGCGTCTTACCACCCGTTCGGGTTATACGACTTAAGTACTAATTAGGTACTCTAATGGATTAGGAACTGGGAAGGTTGAATTAGAGGAAGTGAACCCGTATTCGCGTGGAGGGAGAGTGGAAAACCATTTAGGAAAAACCACCCCCAGTTCACCCGACCGAGATTCGAACCTCGATTTCCCCGTCCTCAGCAGCCGAGCTCAACACGACAAGCGCATTAGCCAACTATGCCACCGAGGCGGGTGTCAATAAAGTAAATGTTGGTTGGTCACCAGTTAATGCCACTATAAATAAGTATGTATTAGCTAGGAATATATGCACAATGTGTTTTGTTACCAGTGATATTCACTATAGAAACTATTGTTAGTTTTGTCTCTCAGGTCAATGTTTTGTTACCAGTGATATTCACTATAGAAACTAGTGTTAGTTTTGTCTCTCAGGTCAATGTTGTTTTGTTACCAGTGATATTCACTATAGAAACTATTGTTAGTTTTGTCTCTCAGGTCAATGTTGTTTTGTTACCAGTGATATTCACTATAGAAACTAGTGTTAGCTTTTTCTCTCAGGTCAATGTTTTGTTACCAGTGATATTCTAACTAGTGTTAGTTTTGTCTCTCAGGTCAATGTTGTTCTGTTACCAGTGATATTCACTATAGAAACTAGTGTTAGCTTTGTCCCTCAGGTCAATGTTTTGTTACCAGTGATATTCACTATAGAAACTAGTGTTAGTTTTGTCTCTCAGGTCAATGTTTTGTTACCAGTGATATTCATTATAGAAACTATTGTTAGTTTTGTCTCTCAGGTCAATGTTTTGTTACCAGTGATATTCACTATAGAAACTAGTGTTAGCTTTTCCTCTCACGTCAATGTTCTGTTAACAGTGATATTCATCTATAGAAACTATTGTTAATTTTGTCTCTCAGGTCAATGTTGTTCTGTTACCAGTGATATTCACTATAGAAACTAGTGTTAGTTTTGTCTCTCAGGTCAATGTTTTGTTACCAGTAATATTCACTATAGAAACTAGTGTTAGCTTTGTCTCTCAGGTCAATGTTTGTTAACAGTGATATTCACTATAGAGAATATTGTTAGTTTTGTCTCTCAGGTAAATGTTGTTCTGTTACCAGTGATATTCACTATAGAAACTATTGTTAGTTTTGTCTCTCAGGTCATTGTTCTGTTACCAGTGATATTCACTATAGAAACTAGTGTTAGCTTTGTCTCTCAGGTCAATGTTTGTTACCAGTGATATTCACTATAGAAACTAGTGTTAGTTTTGTCTCTCAAGTCAATGTTTGTTAACAGTGATATTCACTATAGAAACTATTGTTAATTTTGTCTCTCAGGTCAATGTTGTTCTGTTACCAGTGATATTCACTATAGAAACTAGTGTTAGCTTTTTCTCTCAGATCGCTGTTTTGTTACCAGTGATATTCACTATAGAAACTAGTGTTAGCTTTGTCTCTCAGGTCAATGTTTGTTCCCAGTGATATTCACTATAGAAACTAGTGTTAGTTTTGTCTCTCAGGTCATTGTTCTGTTACCTGTGATATTCACTATATAAACTAGTGTTAGCTTTTCCTCTCACGTCAATGTTCTGTTATCAGTGATATTCACTATAGAAACTATTGTTAGCTTTGTCTCTCAGGTCAATGTTGTTTTGTTCCCAGTTATATTCACTATAGAAACTAGTGTTAGCTTTGTCTCTCAGGTCAATGTTTGTTACCAGTGATATTCACTATAGAAACTAGTGTTAGCTTTGTCTCTCAGGTCATTGTTCTGTTACCAGTGATATTCACTATAGAAACTAGCTTTAGTTTTGTCTCTCAAGTCAATGTTGTTTTGTTACCAGTGATACTCACTATAGAAACTAGTGTTAGCTTTTCCTCTCACGTCAATGTTCTGTTATCAGTGATATTCACTATAGAAACTATTGTTAGTTTTGTCTTTCAGGTCAATGTTTGTTACCAGTGATATTCACTATAGAAAATATTGTTAGTTTTGTCTCTCAGGTCAATGTTTGTTAACAGTGATATTCACTATAGAAACTATTGTTAGTTTTGTCTCTCAGGTCATTGTTGTTCTGTTACCAGTAATATTCATTATACAAAATAAGGTTAATGGTATAAGAAAAAATTTAATACTACATTCAAAAATAACTTTATATTTCATATAAACAACTTTGTCATAATAGGCCTAGTTAAATAATTAAATGATTTAGTAATGTTAAGCAGTAATAAATCTACTGTAAATAAGTCAAAAGAGAATATAGACATTTCAATAATACAACATAAAAACATAAAGCTATATATATTATAATAATGATTATAGATGACAACCTATAGTTAGAAAATTAGTTTACAAAGATTTTCGAAGATTATAAAAGGAAAGATATTTCTAGATTACAAAATTTAACTAGAGTATTTGTTTGAATAATAAAGTTTAAGTAAAATAGGAGTGTTTAAATTGAGAATTATGAATATAAACAATTGTATGGAGTTAACAATTAAAATTATACAACATATAACACTTTAAAATAGATTTGGTAGAATTTTGTGTTATTAGCAGACAAGCGTAAATGAACATAATGGTAAAATTTAGATTTAGAAGTTACCTAACCATACATTTGCATATGTAGTAGCCACGACAATTTTATTTTTACGAGAAAAGTATTTCACATAAGTGTAAACAATTTAGGTTTATCATATTAAAATCTAGTAAGTTTTAAAGATGTTTAAAATAGCAAGTTGTTATGTAACAGTATAGAGGTACTTTATAATAAAAAGTTTTAACATTCTTTTTCTGAATTTATTTGTGGATTCTTAATAATATACATTGTTAATTGTTGTAAGGAAATATGTAAGATAATTAAAAGCAGCTCAACATTGTTACAAAAGAACTTAATATATTAAAAATCTTTAGAGCCTACTAAAATTCAATATAAACATAATTAGTTTACACTTTTGTTGGAAAATTTTTCTCGTATAAAAATGTTCTAAATAGTACATATGCAAATGTATGTTTAAGTAACTTTTAATTTAAATTCTAAAATATTAATTTACTCTTGTTTGGCTATAGAGAAAAATTCTACAGCATATATTTTAAAGTGTTACATGTTATAAAATTTTAATAGTCAAACAATTGTTTATCTTATTTATTTTTGTTTTATATATCGAACTTCAACTTTACTATTCAAACAAATACTGTACCTTGCATTAATTGATAACGAACTTTTATGAATCTTCTATCTTAACATAGCTTTCCTTTTATAAACTTCAGCAACAATCTTAGTAAAATAATTTTCTAACCAAAGGCTAATTGTAATTTATAATCATTATTAAATATATAACTATTTGTTTCTTCTTATTTTATTATTGAAATTCTATATTCTTTTTTGACTCTTTAATATACAGTAAATTTGTTACATCTACCATTATAAACCCATTTCTCCTTATTTGAATAGACCTGTTTGGACGTAAAGTTATTTGCATAAAATATCAAGTTACTTTTGAATGTAACATTAAGTTTTTCCTTATATTATGAATCTTAAATGTCTCCTTACTACAATTAGCAAAGAGCTAAGATTTGTTTTGTCTCTCAGGTCAATATTGTTCGGTTAGCAGTTATAGAAGCAAGTCTAATGTTGCGTTTTCCTATCGCCATTAATACTAACTATACAATAATGTCTTTGTTTTTATTTTAGATCAATGTAGGTCAAGGTTAATTCAACATTGATTATACAATAAGAACACTCAACAATACTTTTCTTGTCCAAAAAACGATTGAAAACACACATTATGTTATGTAAAAATGGTTACATATATTATTTTCAAGAACTATTTTCTCACATTTTGTAGTCCATATATTTTTCCACGGCTTTCCAAAATCAGAGAACGAGGGTTGTATTCCTCGTCAGGGAAATTCTTCTGGTATTCGTTAAGCCACGACGTTATCTCCCCAATGGCCTCATCATCATTTGTAAGATTTCATCCACGGGCGAAACCGATGTAAATAATGGATGAAGCATGGTGATACGTACTCCAGCGCAGTTGTACGATGGCTTTTGATGTTTGCAAATTGAAAAGGAATCTTGTATTGACATTACGCTCTAGGATCTATTGAAACTCACTTCATAAGCGAGAGCGTAGTCATTTTAGGGTACAAACGTATTGTGCTGGCTACACGGTTGTTTATTTCAACTGAACTTAATTTGGGTTTCTAGCTTGAAATTTCAAATTGACTAATTAATTCAGCACATGATAACTATACAAACACCCACCTCAATAGCATAGTTGACTAAAGCGTTAGTTTCATGTTGAGCTAGACTTCCGAGGACAGGGAGATCGAGGTTCAAATCTCGGGTGGGTGAACTGGGTGTGGTTTTTCCCTAAATGTTTTTTCACTATCCCTCCACGCAAATGCGGGTTCACTTCCTCTAAATGCAACCTTCCAATTCCTAACCCATTATCGTAATTAGTACTTAAGCGTATAGCCCGAACGGGTAGTAAGACGTGGTACTAAGTAATAATAAATAAATTATACAAATCAGCTTAATTCTAGATCAGACACAATATCCATCCTCCCAGTCATTAATTTCATCATTATTAAAGAGAAAGCCCTAATTTAACGAATAATATATTTTAGTATATGCCCTAAACCTGAGATCATAGGTGCAATATACAAACGAACTACCAACTGAGTTAAGTTTAATGTAGGGATGTATAGAACGCGAAAAAAGGCCAGTGTTTTTAAAGTTTTTGTAGAAAACTTTTTGTAATTACAAAATAAATCAAATATGGCTTCAGTACAAACATAGTTTAATTTTCTTCACATATTAATATAAACAGTTGTTGAATATCTGTCATGAACATAGCGGCATTATATGAGAAACTTTTTAAATGACGTAAAAAAATTGGTCGTTAAATTCCAGGACATTTGAACTTGAACACCAAGCTGGCCCGTCATATTAAAATCGTTACCACGGGCGTAATTTGACAGCACAAAGGCTGAATTTCGGGCACATATGAGCACAAACTGAGCACAATCGACTGTATATATTTGAGTATATCTGGATAATGGCGGGCCAACTTGATAGAAGTCAGCAGCCTGTCTCATCATCCAAATTAGTGTTTCCTCTTTCTAACGAACTTACACGTGTTGCCCAGTGTACAACTGTTATTCTGTCTACGTAAAGATGTGTCAGACTTCGATAGTTAAAATATTATTGCACAATTTTAACAAATGTATAATTAAAAGCTACAATTAATAGTGACTTAATTACTCCAAATGATAACAGTTGACAGGCTATTAGTTGATATTGTATGATTTTTGAGTACCATTGTTAGGGTAAAGTAGCTAATGTATGAGGTTAAAATGTAGTATAGCTAGACATTCATATGATATGTATATAATGAAATATTAAAAATAAATGCGTATAACCTTGGAGTGACTAAGATAAAATATAAATAAATATTAATAATATTGATGGTATAAATATTTCAATACAATATTAATATTATTGATACATATTAATATTTATTTCAATGAGATATATATATATTATTATTGAAAATATTTTATTCTGTATACCTCAAATGAATGCCTAGCTAAACTAAATTTCAGCCCCATACATCAACTACTTTACCTTAACACTGGTATGTAAACATAAAATAGCAAGTCTGACCCTATATAGCTATACATTTGTTTGAACTGTACAATATTATTATTATTATTATTATTATTATTATTATTATAGCACCACCACTTACTACCTGTCTGGGCTGTACGCTTAAGTACCTATTAATTACGCTAATGTGTTAGGGATTGGGAAGGTTCAGTTTAGAGGACGTGAACCCGCCCTTGCATGAGGGGAGGTTAGAAACCCGTTTAGGAAAAAATACCTCCAGTTCACCCGACTGAGAGTCGAACCTTGATCTCCCCGTCCGCGGTAGTTTAGCTCAACACGAAACTAACGCGTTAGCTAACTACGCCACTGAGGTGGGTAATTGTGCAATAAAATTTAACTATCGAATTACCTTAATATCTAAAGATGGTAATTTCAACGATAGATACCACCGATCTTTTAATGTTTTTGATCATTTTTGGATGAGAAATAAATATAAGGAAACATTATCGGTATTAGCTAATTGTCTTGCAGACTATTAATGGCAAATTATCAGACTTATTGGAATTGTACGATGAGGGAGAGTTGTAAAAAGGTGTACCACCATACAACTATTTCAACAAATATGTAAAGTATGTGCTCTCCTTTGAGTGAATTCATCTCTTTTTTAATATATTCATAATAATACCTTATTGCTTTATTTAGATTTCTTTATTTAATTTGGTAAAATTAATTTAAAACATCTTGACTAACACTTAATCAGGTTACAAAATAATCAATAATTTACAAATATTTAAAATTTGAAATAGATCCCACTAACTTACAGAATGAAAAGGAAAGGTTTCTTTATGATCATTATCACTTCCAACATCCTCTCCAAGATGCTCCAGTATTTCATCATTTGTTGGCATTTATTATTCGTCTTATGTTTCGTGCATTTCAACCTCATTGGCACAAGCAATACCACAGCAGTGCCCGCATATAGTTGTGCACCGAATACCACTGTCGCGACAATTGCGTTTTCTCACACAACTTTATCTACAGTAGCAGCACCCCCCTGCGGGACGAGGTTTAGAATAGTTCCGCAGTACCCCCTGCTTGTCGTAAGAGGTGACTAAAAGGAGAGGCTTCTGTGCAGGACGTACCTCGTGCAGGACAAATCTATCCTAAGTCTTTCTTTTCGCCTCCTTTTCTTCCTTATCTTTCTCTTTTTTCCTTCTTTCTCCTTCCTTGCCTCTTTCTTCCCTTCCCCTGCCGTTCAGTCCTGCACAAAGACTTCTGACCCACCGTTGACGACCTTGGCAGCTAACACGGCTTTTCTTGGATGATTATTGGATACCACTGCTTTTGAGCCCATTAATGAAAGTGCGCCGTTTGTAATATCTTAGTAGAAGGGCCTTAGGGATAACAATAACTGGATACCCTACTTTGAGAAAAGACCAGTTGCGTTCATGAGGGTCCGGACGTAAAATTGGCACTTTCCTGCACCCACTTGCTGCGATGACCTCTCTCCTGGCGATGCCTCATGCGAAGGTTGTCATGTATACCGTCGTATGGGGCCTCTCGTCGGGACAGTTAACAGGGCCATATGTGGTAGTATCAACTTGGATCACCCTAGGTCTACGATCCGGGTACTGTGCGGGTTGTCCCCAAATACGGCATGGCTGAAACTATTGTCACAGCTGATACCTTACTGTCCGCTAGCACCGTACTGCCAAACCTCGCTGGCAACTTACTTCCCAGCCCCTCGCAGGGCCGTAATATCGATAAGAGGCTGAAACGGGTAGGCCATCCAGCCCTGTTGTGATAAAAATCTAGGAAGTGGTGAGGCCCCAGCCCCACTTCCTGGTAATGTCTCGAGTAGATGAAAGTGAAGACCTCAAACGTGTTAGCCCCATTTATCCTTGAAAGAGTGATAAATGGAGCAGCAAATTCGGACGTATCAATAAGAAAACTGCGGGATGGCACCATTATGATTGAAACCACGACAGACACACAATCTTCTAATGTAATGGAATTTGCTGCTCCATTTATCACTCTTTCGAGGATAAGTGGGCTAACACGTTTGAGGTCTTCACTTTCATCTACTAGAGACATTACCAGGAAGCGGGGATAGGACCTAACCACTTCCTGGAGTTTTAATATAACAGTTTCCACGTGCTCAGGATCCGGCCGTATGTTCCTAACCCTCAGCGCTGTTTTCAGTGCCAGGAATCTGGACATACGAAGCTGCGATGCCGTGGTAAGCCAACCTGTGCAGATTGCGGACTGGAGGCTCACGATACACCGTGTGAATCTCCTAAGTTCTGCGTCAATTACAAGGGTCCACACTCTGCTTGGTCTCGGGCCTGTCCGAAATGGAGGGTAGAGAAAAAAATCCTGGTGATTCAATCTGAGAAGATTTCTTATGCCCAGACACGCAAGGAATACGTTTCCAGTCAAGCTCCGGTATTTCAGACCTTCCAGTCAAGCTCCGGTATTTCAGACCTCATACAACCAAATTGTTAATCAGAACATAAACTGTCTCAACTGCCATTGCGCAGTTAATCTCGTTAAACCGTCTTCTCGCTCAGTGCCACTTGTGTCTACTCGAGACATTCCAAGTAAATCAGTGGCAAATATAATGGTGCCAAAATTAGTACGGGAGGTGACACCTCCAATGAGGTCGTCTCCACCACCTGTACCCCCGAGGGACCTTCCTTGGGGAGCTCCCCCGAGCCCTCCGCGGGGTACTAAATCACGTGCGGCCGCTGTTGATCTAGCCTCTGGGTCTTCAGAGGTAGGAGTGGGTGGCGGAACAGGAGAAGCCGCAAAGGTGAGACCCACTTATTCTCAGAGGAAAGCCCAGTGAGGGACCGCTGATACTATTTTAATACAAATGCGTCGAAGGCAATAACAAAGCCTTCATGCAAGGATTCAATGCCCCAGCCTCTTCTAGAGAAACAAAAGCCTTTCTTGAAACGAGAGATTCAGGAGAGACTTGGAAAGGCAAGAGGACCTAAAAAAGTCATAAACCAATTTATGCTTATAAGGGATAGTGTTATGGATTGTGCGGATTAATATAGTTTATTTTACAAAATGTAGCTACTACAATGGAACTGTAGGGGTTTCTATGCCCGTGTAGAGGAAATTAAACTACTAATTTCTTCCCTGCATCCATCCAACTTGTGTTTGTAGGATACCCACTTCCACCAAACTGACAGCCCGATGCTTCGTGGGTACGATGTATATCGTACTGACAATACATTCTTTGATCGGGCTAGTGAAGGTGTGGCTATACTCGCACGAAGCAATATATACCATAACAATACTAATATAATTTCTGATCTCCAAGTGATTACTGTCCGAATCTCCCTTACTATGGAAGTGCAATATGCTGCATCTACCTCCCACCAGGTGAACGCGTATCCAAGAGGAGTATAGAGGCCCTCTTTATCCAACTTCCCGTTTCCTATATCATCTTGGGGGAGTTTAACGCGCATTACCTGGTGTGGGGATCTAATTTTACAAACGCCCGTGGGAGGATGATAGAGGATATTCTTGTCTTGAGAAACCTGGTGTTAATGAACACAGGGACCCAGACACACTTCTCCACCTTTAATGGTGTATCCTTAGCCATCGACCTTACTTTATGTAGCCCCCAGATCGCTGCTCACTTCCTTTGGGAGGCTCACTCGGGCCTATGTAGCAGCAATCATTTCCCAATTCTGCTTTCACCATTTCAAGATCCTCCCAGTATAGCACGGGTACCACAATGGATGCTTAAACGTGCTAACTGGGATGAATTCCGTGAGTTTGCCGTATTTGATGAACCTTATTCTACTGACGTCGATGCTAGGCTCGAACATTTTACTTTTATGGTCATCGTGGTGGCGGGAGCTTCCATCCCTAAATCCTCGCTTTCTCCGCGCAAACATCCAGTTCCCTGGTGAAACGAAGAGCGCCGGTTGGCTATCTCTGACCATCGACGTCCCACTAAGAAGAATCTGGAGTAATTCCGTGTTCTACGTGCTCGAGTACGTCGTATCATTCAAGAAAGTTGATACAGTTTATTTCTACCCATACTATTTCCATTCTCATAACAAATGTTTGGGACAATATTCGTAAATTATGTAGTAGCAAATATACCGTTAATAATATACCTGCCCTCATCTTTAACGGTTCGCTTGTCTCCTCCCCTGTGCCAATGTATTAGGCTTTATGTTCGCCGCTATTTCTATCACTGCAAGCTACTCTAATGAGTTCGCAGCGCATAAGTGAAGCATAGAGCGCCATACTATTGATTTTAGACAAAGTCGGTTGGAGGATCATAACTCCCCCTTTACTTTAGATGAACTGACGTATGCTCTGTCCCAGGCGGGTAGCACAGCTTCCGGTCCCGACGACCTTCCCTACGAAATGTTGCGCCAGCTACCCCTTACTGGATAGGCATATCTGTTGGACCTTTACAACAGTATTTGGGGATCTCATCAATTCCCATCACTATGGAGGCAAGCAACCATTATATCAATTTATAAAAGGGGCAAGGTCAAATTAGAGCCAACTAGTTATAGACCGATAGCCTTAACTAGCTGTGTATGCAAAATATTGGAAAAAATGCTAAATAAACGATTTTATGTTATTTAGAATCCCGCAATCTGCTGTCGAATATTCAATGTGGTTTTCGCCGTAACCGAGCCACGTTGGATCATTTCGTCCATCTAGAGACTGCTGTCCGTGACGACTTTCTCCACAAACAGCATCTATTGACAGTTTTATTTGACTTGGAGAAGGCGAAAGATACCACATGGTGGTATGGAACTTTAAAAACTCTTTTTAATTGGAGGTTCCGGGGTAAACTCCCTGTTTTCATATCTAATTTTATGTCAGACACTTCCAGGTAAGGTTAAACAACACCTTATCCAATGATTTTATTCAAGAAAATGGGGTGCCTCAGGGCAGTATTTTAAGCTGTACGTTGTTCGCCATCGCAATAAATGGCATTGTGGACAACGTGCGCCTACCTGTCCGTTCATGCCTTTTCGTGGACGATTACGCAATTTATTGCAGTTCATTGAGTCTCCACAGGGCTGAATGGCAGATACTGGACCGTGCCCTATTTTATTAGGGGTGCACGAACATATAAATA
>CABFOV010002945.1:0-61411 GCA_902141375.1 Timema poppense | reverse complement strand
TTACCCTCTTTCCCTACTTCTAGGGCCCCAGTGGTCCACCTCTGTGCATAACTCCCATTTGGTAGTCCTCAATTACCAAAGCATTTATAAACTCTCTCCTGGACACTTTGCAAACCGTTTATCTCTCTGGTAGTCGAGTGGTGAAAATAATCCTACTATAGTATACTAATACAGACTAATAAATACTATAAAGTGATTTGGAAGTTATCTACAACACATTGTTTGAATAGAATGCAGTTAACACATTTTCCTGGCAGTTTTAAATTCCCTCTCTCACCCATAATTATTTTTAGAATGATAAAGTTACAGCTGTTTATAACACGTCTAGGTGTACATTTTATATTGAAATGGTTTTAGTAACTTTAAGAAATATCAGATTTTAATCTTCCTAATGTGTTCTTACTATAATATATACAGCACTGAGTGTGCACCGACTATACCAAGATCATGATCAACTTAACAGTTTTCATAGTTTTTAAATGGAAGCCTTTACAATTAAGTTAACTTAACATGCACTTAATTCAAGCATTGTCCTTGGTGGGGCTTTCAAATTGCATTAGCGTTAAATGAAGGGTACCATGTGTTGTAGCTTCCCAATCATATTATGAGCAACATCAACAGTTATTAAGTAATTCATTTGTTTGTTTTTAGCATGCACATTGGATGCAGATAAAGTGATAAACAAACTGGCTGACATGAGAGAACAAGCTGGTAGACAGAAATGCACCCACTTCAGATTGGCTTAAAGTGACACAAGCTAATACAATTATTCAAACAAAGTAATCAATATGGAAAGGTAGGTGTCACGAGGGTCCAGACTTCCTGTCAATTGTTGCCCCCCCTCCATCCCTTGGATTTGAAGAACCTCTAAAAAGTGTCGGGTCCACTTTTACTGTACATGTAAAAGCTTAGATAAACGATACAGAAATATTTTTTAATTTCAATATGTACCTACATGATTCTCACTTCAAAGTTATTAGAGACTTTACTGGTCTGACACTTGAGCTACTGTTAACTGTGTCCATCTCAAAGTTTGTCCGGCAGATGGTCTTCTAGTGTCGGCCGCTTGGTTGTCTAGCAATATGCTCCGTCATGTCCACGTAGTTTCTGGGTGTCTAGCATTTGTTTTGTCTACTCTATCGTGTCAGCCACTTGGCCATCACTTTGTCCTATATGTGAGCTTACTTCGCACAGCAGTATTAAACCTTTTTTATTCGTGTACCCGCAGATGCTTATATAATTTCTCTTTTACGTTGTACCGCCAAAGTTGGTGCATAGTGCAAACAATCAAGTCCGCAGAAAACCGGTATCGAGGTGCTCCAAAGCCCCCCTCTAGAATTGGATTACTCCCACTAAAGGTGTCAATATATACTTATACAAACTTTTATTTTCTAAAGGTACAGTCCTATTTTCTTGTGGATTTGTGGTGGTGGGAAACTTGAAAAGAGATGCACGGTGGAATGAACAGGTTAAAGAAGCTGTGAGAAAAAAAAGAAAGACGTGTACAAACAAATCATTGCTGTGAAAAGTGAAACAGAACGTAAGAAGTTGTGGGACACTTACAAAGAGAAAATATGAATGTATAGAAGGCAGCAAATGAGTTTAAAAGAAGTGGAAACAATGCAGAATGATTTGGAAGGAAATAGGCTGTTTTGGATGTGGGTAAGGAGAATTAAAAAAATAGTGCAAGGAAAGAAAGACTTCGCATTCCAAATGAACGTGATGAGACGACCTGGGAAGAAACCATTATAAGAGAGCAATGCAGTATTTTGAGAAATTATATAACGAAAACGCAGAAAATAGGGAAATAGTTATGATGAAGGCGTATATGAGATCACAAGTGAAAATCCTAAGTGTAGGGTGCATGGATGGTGCTACTTGCCAGATTGTGAGAGTTGCTCGATGTGTTTGCTGGGATTTAGAATGTTCCTAATGAGTGGAAGAATGCTGTAATTGCTCCTTTGTGCAAAGGCAGTAAGAGTTAATATAAGGATTATAGGGCAGTTAGTTAAATATTCCTGGTAAAGTTTATAGGAGAATCTTAATTGAGAGGGTATTTGAAAAAACTGGACAAGATTTGGGGTATGCAATGTGGTTTATGCCTGGTAGGTATTGCTTGGACTAGATATTTAGATTGCAACAAGTAATTGAGAAATGTATGATACTAAGGAAGGAAGTGTATTGTACATCTGTTGATTTGGAGAACGCGTATGATCAGAGAAATAGAATGTTTGAGAAAGTATGGCGTGGATGCATGCTTAATAACTAGAGCGTGAGTTAGAGTGTATAAAGCTTTGAGGGAATGGTTTGACACTAAACAAGGCGTTGAACAAGATTGTGTTATCTCTCCGTGGTGGTTTAATGTTTTCTTGGATAAGTGTATGAGGGATGTTTTGTGATAACACGATGGTGTGTATGGTCTATGTGAATGTGAGTGTGTTGTTATATGCAGATAATGCCGTATTAATGGCTGAGAAGGAAAGTCGCAGAACGTATTAAATAGTTTGAATGTGGTGACAGGCAGAATGGATCTTTGTATGAATGTCTCCAAAACTAAAGGGAAAGTTTTTGATCAGGACGGATTAGGAAATAATTGTCAGTTTTGTATAAATTGAAAACTGTTAGAAGAAGTGGATGATTTTATGTATATTGACATAATGTTCGGTAAAAATGAAAGGGCATATGGTAAAATCGATTCGTAGAGTAGTTGAATGTACGGAGATTATCGCAAATAATTAAGTAGTATCTAAAGAGGCAAATATAGTAGTATATAAAAGTGTGTTAACGCTAACATTGTTTTGTGGATGTGAAGCGTGAGTTTGTCAGGAGAAACATAAGAGCAAGATTAATACGGTTGGAATTAGATATCTTAAGTAGTATATGTGGAATAACTCGTATGGACAAAGTAATGAATGTGTGCTGAAGGAGTACAGTTTGTTTGGAAGGGAACCCAATAGGGCAATGTTAAAGAAGTGGTTTAAGTTGGTTTGGACATGTTGAGAGGATGAGAGAGAGCCAAGTGACGAAGCATATATATTAAGTTAGTGTTTGTGGATCAAAAGGAAGGGGTAGCGCATGTAAAACGTGGCTAAAAAATAATTTTACGAATAAAAGAGCATGTAAGATTTGGTGTATGGATGTTGCAGAAGCGAAGGGAGTATGCAAGGATAGGGAAGTGTTTAGAAAGTTAATGAGGATGGATTAAGTACACAGTAGTTGATTTTGGAGTTACATGCAAAGTTTCTTGCCTACCCGGTAAGCGAATGGCGTGATTATGTATGTACAAAGGGCGTAGAAATCTAATTTTTCTAGGCGAGAGTGGGAGGACCATTATAAAATGCTACTATACCTTTAGCCAATGAAAGCTTTGATACATATAATAATATACATGGAAGGGTGGGTCCAAATTCCAAGGGTGAGGGTAGGGGTAGATCCTCCCAGCCCCATTTATGTGCCCTTGAACGTTACCTCTATAGAAAAAATTAGCTTTCTACGCCCTTTCAAGTTAAATATATTCTGTAATCTATATTTATTTTGAATTTTACGTATCCTTTAAGCTGTCCTAGCTTACCCCAGTCTGAGTACCGCTGGTCTGGAAGAGCTTTTTTTTAAACTGTGCTGTGTGGAGTCCTCGGGCTACGCCAGGTATCTCGGTTCCGTGAAGCAATTTTTTAATATTCTTTATATTTGTTTTCCACAGTATAAAATAGTATCATTAATTAGGATTGCCAATTTTGTTCAAATTTGAATAAAGGACATTTGCCAAAGGCGCAGCCAGAACATGTGTTGTCTTCCATCGTGTTTTATACTTTTATTATTGTAAAATTTAAATGTCATTATTGAATATTCATAATATTAGTGTAAAACATTTTATGCGGGCTCCAGCATGTATTTTTTCTGGTGAAAGGGCTATAAAAAGTTTGGGGGATCCCTAGCTGTAGCAGGTGGTTCAAGTCGTGTTGGCCACTTGACCCAGCCTGTTTGTTGTCTAGGGCTGTATCCGAACGCTTTACTTATGCGTCGTCGCCTTGCATCAGCAAGGCCGTTAGGAAGTGTAGACCTGTCCGAATTGTCGCTAAGAATGCTGATGCACCCTTCCCACGCCCTTGAAATCACGTGAATCCAAAGATGAAAGAAGTACGTCATTGTCACGTCGTTCGGCCTTGGTGTGGGGTTTTATTTTCAACGATTTCATTTTCTTGTCGCCGCACACAACTTTGCACTACCCGCCATTTAAAATTATTAGAGCGGCGTGTTACTATTAGTTAATTTTAAATGTCGCGTGAAAAGAATTCACAAATCTGTAGGTATGCTAAATAAGTGCACATTATATTTTAAAATACTATATCGTGTTTATTAACTCCTATACCACAGACAAGTAAGAAACAGACTCGAAACAGACTCTCAACCTCGCGGGGGTTCTGCTGCGCTCCTTTTGCCAGCTTTAGTTCTTCAACACTGGGGTTCACTAGTGTCACTGCTGGGTGATGATGGGATTAACCTGGAAGCTGAGTGTCTGGGTATATTATTTGTTTGTGTCCTAGACCTAAACGAACTGTATTATCCTACTCAAATACTACTATACGGTAGGATTCTGGTACGAGATAAAACCTTCCACACAAGCTTCCTTCAAAAATCATAGTATATATTAGCCTACATCAACTTATTTAAAGAAAAAACTCACGGTTTTATAACTTTGTTATGCTTTTTAAAGTTTTAAAAGGGCATTTCTACTGCCTGGACCGCTCCAAAAACTTATGTTCTCGTCGCCCTCCGTGACGAGTTCACTCTTTACTCTGCACCAATGAGAGCTCTTTCTCTATTCTATTGGCCCTCTTGGTGGACACTGTTCTCACGCGCCAAAGGGAAGCTCCCTTCTCTCCCATTGGACAAGGCCAGGCAGCAATGGAGGGTATATAACACTGTGATTCCTCGTTCAGAATTCATTCTACTGCCGCGGTCGATCACTACTACTACTACTACTACTACTACCAGCAAGCAAGCCAATTCAGACAATAGACTAACACCCTCCGGGGAAATCTAATTTTGGTTACACCCCCATTTACTGAACTCGGGACGGACGTATTGGTGGTGAGATGTAGCGGGAATCCTAACGGTGTCAACGAGCTACAGCAAGCCGTAAAGCGTAACCGGCTGCCAGAGTCCGTCCTCCGGGACACCGTACAACACACCCCAAGCCCTTCCACACTGGCCACTAGCCAGCCCTTTTCAGGGCTGAGCGAAATTGCCGCCACCAACCATTCAAAAAATACCACAGACGACACTGATATGGCTTACTCATCGACGGAAGCTTCAGACATGGAGGCCGACAGAGATGGGCAGGGAACCTTCACAATGGCCGACAAACTTGGACGCAAACGGAAATTCATATCTCGAAAACACACACAAACAAAGAAAACATCACTGACAGTCACAAACCAGTTCGAGGCCTTGGAAAGAGCCGACAACCAAGCACAGCACACTACAAACAATCAAACAATTAGCTACAACCGAACCAAAGACAAGATACCCACCGATTGTAACACTAGGCTCCCAAAATTACAACCGCATCACTAATATAGCAAAGGAGATGGGAAACGACATCAAAATCACATATATTTCAAATGGACTTAAAATTCACACCTCAAACAAACACGACTACGAATTGATGCAACACTTACTCAAAGACCTAAAACAATAATTTCACACCTATACTCTACCTAGGGACAAACAAGTCAAAGTGGTCATCAAGGGGCTCCCTCCCAATATGGCCACTGAGGACATCCAACAAGAGCTTAAGGGGCTAGGTTACCCTGTCACTGACGTCAGGCAGTTTTCAAAAAAAGACACAAGCAGGCAACACCACACAGACAATCACGCTTTTGCCAACTTTCCCAGTCACGATAGAAAAAAACACAGAAACGGCCAACATCTACAAAATTAACTATATAAGCCACACGAGGGTCAGAATTGTTCCATACATCCCACCCATAAACAACATAGCACAATGCCACATATGTCAGAGATACGGCCACACAAAGAACAATTGCCAAAACATCCCTAGGCGCGTCAAGTGCACAAACCTACACGACACAAAGGACTGCCCGAAAAAGGACAACACAACCCCCGCCCGATGTATAAACTGTAGAGGAAGCCACACGGCCAACTACAGTAAGTGTCCCGTATACGTGGAATTACTCGAAAAGAGCAAAAACACGCAAGATAACAAGCAAGTGACTATACAGACCACACAGGCAAGACAGCCCCCTTCCACACACCAGGTCTCAACTAACAGTTATCCTTCAATAATACAGAGGACCAACCAACCACAGAGGAGCCACGCGTCCCCCCGGCTCCCAGCCACAAACAGAACCCTACACCAACTACAGTGGCCCGCAACTACCAAAGCTACGCTTCAGCAGTACAGGAACAGCGGGTCCGCTCTCAACACCCCCAACAAGAAAATACTTAAACACTCTCTGACATTAAGGAAATTGTAGGCCTTCTCAAAGATTTCAACATATTCAAGATCATAACACACTTCAAACCATACCTTGTTAGATTAAGACAATGTACAGACCCCACAGAAAAAATGTGTATACTGATAGAGAGTGTTACTGACTACTTTACGATTCAGGATGACTAACGGACACAAGACTTGGACTAATGACATACTACGGGTTTTTATATGGAACGCGAACGGGATACTCACGCAAGCAAAAGAAATAGAGGAACTGTTTAAAACTTACGGTATAGATATAGCTCTAATCAATGAAACTCACCTAAACCCTAATAAAAATATATACTTTTTCGGCTATGCTATATACAGGAGCGGTCGACCCAACGGCAGAGGAGAAGGAACAGCGGTATTTGTCAAAAACAACATACAACACTACGTACATCACTACCATAATTTTTAAAACATAGAAGCAACAGCGATAAAAGTAAATACAAAATGCGAGAGTATCCTATTCGCGGCCATATACAAGCCACCAACAAAGATTTTACTACAACAAGACCTGGACACAATAACAGACGCTGACACAATATTTTTAGCAGGGGACATGAACAGTAAACACCCAAACTGGAACAGCCGACTAACTACAAGGGACGGAAGGACACTCAACGAAAACGCGGACAGCAACGACTACATAGTGGGGTGACCTGGCGGTCTAGGGGTAAGGTGTCAGACTTCTGTGCTGGCGGCCGGGGTTAAATCCTCGGTCCCGGCAAAGATTTATCTGATTACCAAACCCTTCCTTCACCTCTGACAAGACATCTTGTGAATGTGAGGAATGCCAGGCCTCCACCGTGGTTCGGATTCCACGTTAAACTGTAGGTCCTTCATTTCATCTCACAATCACCCTACCATTACACATTAGCGTAAGTGCGTACAACCCGAACGGGTAGTAAGACGTGGTTATAATAATAATAATAATAATAATAATAGACTACATAGTGATAGGGCCTGGCGAACCTACATTCTGCCCCTCAAACCCCCTACAAAGGCCAGATACCATAGACGTTGTCTTGACCAACGGGGGGGTGACGTCGGAGGAACTAACAGTTCTCAAATAACTGGACTCTGACCACAACCCCATGTTGTGTGAGATTACAGTAAACACAGACATAGAAATAAAAGGGCACAAACAACTTAAATCCACGAGCTACTGGGATGATTTTAAAAACACACTTAATAACACTCTACCCGAGCACATAAACATCACTACAACAGAAGAAGCAGACGCAACTCTGCAACTGTTTACAAACACAGTACAGGAGGCCTACAGAAACAACACGACCACCGAGGTAGTTAAATATGACCTACGACCCCAGCACCCGGACCTTGACTTTCTGATCTCTCGGAAAAGAGAGGTGAGGAGATACTGGCAGAGGTACAGGACACCACAACATACAAACAGCTTACAATCGCCTTAGAGCGCAAGTAAGACTCAAAGTCAAATAAAATAAAATAAACAACTGGGACAACTACGTCACAGACGCAGCACTGGACTCCAGCAAAATTTGGAAAATAACAAAACAATTAAAATCAAACAAAAACCAATTAGTTCCAGCTATACATGGTGAGCACGGCATGGCCTACACAAGCTCGGAGAAAGCAGAATCAATAGCCGTGACGCTAGAAAAACAATTTACCCCGAACGATGACCCCAAAGACCCGGATTTTGTCAGAGACGCCAAGAGATCAGTAAGGGAATACCTTAATAGACCAATAGTGTCACAGGCAGACTCAATAACCTCAGATGAACTCAACCACACAATAAAAAATCTATCAAAAACTAAATCGCCATGTCACGACCGACTGACAAACGAGACAATTAAACAACTACCACCAAAAGCCACACTGGCATTAGTTACAATATACAACGCCCTATTCTCACCGTGTCACTTTCCGGACGTATGGAAACAGGCGAGGGTAATAACACTCCCCAAACCCGGAAAGGACTCAATGTTCTCCCCAAAACAGAAGGCCAATTAGTCTCCTCACCTCCCTCAGCAAAATATTCGAAAAATTAATTCTAAAAAGACTAAATCACTTTAGTGAGACCAGAGATATAATTCCAAACCAACAATTTGGATTCAGTGAAAAACACTCCACTATGTATCCAGTCATAAACCTCATCGAGGACGCGACCGAAGCTTTCGCAGAGAAAAAAACAATAGTAGCAATACTTCTAGATGTTGAAAAAGTTTTCGACAAAGTATGGCACATAGGTCTATTACAAAAGTTAATCAAACTCGGATACCCACAATGGATCATAAACACAATCACCAGTTTCCTTACGCAGCGAAAGTTCCAGGTAGTTATAGAGGGCTCAAATTCCAACACACATGACATAAAGGCAGGGGGCCCCCAGGGATCTACACTCTCACCACATTTGTACAATATATACATCTTCGACATCCCAACCTAAGCACAAACTAAGGTTAAACTTCTTGCAGACGACACTATGATATACACCATCAACAAAAACATTAACTATGATAGTCTGGTGATGCAGAGGTACTTAATTAACCTACAAAACTGGCTCACAATCTGGCTGATTAAGGTCAATGTTGCCAAATCCGCAGCCGTAATCATAAGTCGTAACAACAAATATCTACCATCATCACTCACACTATTTGACACTGAAATACCGGTAAAAAGGGAAACTAAATATTCAGGCATAACAATAGATTCTAGACTAACTTGGAAGAAGCATATTGAGGATATAAATCAAAAAGCAACAGGAAGGTACATCCAAATATAGCCACTACTAAAGAGCCGGGAACTAACAGTCCACACAAAAACAATATTATACAAATCAGTGATACAACAAATAATATTATTTAACTTCCAAGCATGGAGCTACGGACCTAAAACCCACACACAAAAAAACTACAAACAACACAAAATAATATAATAAGAACTATAACTGGGGCACCCTGGTGCACAAGAAACACAGAATTACACACAATGACTAACTGCAGACAACAGTAGGAAATCTACAAAGACCGCAACAAAAGACTGTATGAGCAGACAGACGCACATCAATGTAATAGTCAGGGACTTAAGACACTACGACCCTACTGAACAAAGGTACTACAAACGACCTAGACTGGCGTAGTTGAGCTCTTATGTATACTTTCTATGTAAATGTCTCTAATATTCTAAAAAAAAAATCAAAAACCCAAAAGAAAATTTAAAAAAATTACAAAATCCCTAGTTGATAATCCTAGAAGAAAAAAGTATAAAAACAAATAAAAAACCTAGACGTAACATTCCTAGTAGAATAAAAGTTTACCAATACTTGCCAATAAACTACGCCGGAACGACAGTGGAACCGCTGACGACCTCACCACCCCACCTATCCTATCTTTGATCCAACCTTTAACCCGACCTTCAAGCACAATCGCACATTTCATGCCATTACTACCTTAGTCGCGGCCGGACCCCACTGGGATAACTGACTAGGATTTTTACTAGTCAGAGGATAATCCTGGCGCCGGGGTCAGCCTCAGATGGGGAATGGAAATGTATCCACTTCAGTCCAAATCCCAAGAAAAGAAAATCCTACCAACCCCTCGATTATTACCTTTGTCACTGCTGGACTCCACTGGGATAACCGACTAGGTTTTCTACGAGTCAGAGAATAATACTGGCGCCACTGTCGGCCCCAGATGGAGAATGGAAATGTACCCATTAGACGGCCGAGGAAACGGAACTTGGGAACTGGCGATCTTCTTTCCAATCGGAGACCAGGGGTGGGGGACGGCTGTTGTTGTTGAGTGTTTGAATGGGCGCGTCTCTTAGTACAGTTTGGACAGTTGTCTGGTTTATGCGGGTTGTTTCGGTGGGCCGGCCGGGCGTGTTGTAGAGCCAGCCGCTGGTGGAGTTGGTGCAATTGGGTAGGTCGGTTGTATTTCTTGTTCTTTGTAGTGTTTGGCTAGTGGCTAGTCTACATTAAGTTACGAAAGAGCAATATTGTCTAATATCCTCTCATTCCCTTCCTCCCACCGCAACACACGTTGCCTGGACCTTCACCAGTCCCACCGCGACCACGTTGCCGGAACTTCCTCATGTCCCACCGCAACTCGTGTTGCCGGGACATTCCCGCTGACCTTTTTTCTACTCCTACCCACATTACCACCGAGACCGGAGACTGGAACAATAGATCCCAACTCAGTTACTCTCCGAAATCGAACGACAGGGATAACAAGGTCATGATTGAATTTTGTTATGCTTTTATTTAATTACTAAAAATATGTATAAGCACATAACAATAATGATAAGTTGTTTTGTGAAAGGTTGTGTGTGCATGCATATTTCATAATACATTTTTCTATCCCATGGACCAAATCAAATTATCAGTTTACCCTACGGGCCAAAGATCTTTTTAGGAATTCATAAATTTAATAAATATCTAAAGTCAACCCTTAATAAATTTATTTAGGGTATTTAACGTTTACTTTCCGAACCTACTGACTTTATCAGCACACGAGAATTGTCTATGGTCGAGAATGAAAGGTTTTACCAATTCTGCCAGAAAAGTTATTTTCACATACCATCCAGAGTTATTTTACATGCCACAATCGACTTGGGACCGAGAGATTTATTTTACCTCCGAAGGAAGTTGTGCTATGGTTTTTATCGATAAAGAAAAATCCCTCACCCCGGCTGAATTTGAACCCACGAACATCGGCTCCTGCAGCAAGCACCGTGGGCCTACACTAAGACCACCGAGGTTGACAACTTAATAACCAATCACTTTCATTACTTATACACAAATTTAATTTTAGTTGATAGAATCTGTAAAATGTTATTTAAAAAAACTTAAGAAAAGATCTTAAGACTTCTACATGAAGTATGTCGTTCAAACAAATGTAACACAGTTTTTAGCTAACTTTTTCATAATATTTATCGAACTTTTAACATAATACGGTTTCTGAAAGCAATTTACAATATATGAGCCAGATTTTTTTAAATGGTAATATAATATTTTCTTGAAGCCTATAACCTAAATTATCGTTTGAATGTAAGACAACTACACAAAGGGTGTAATTCAAACAAATATAATCAAGTTTTAAGATACCTTATTTCATTATATTCACTGAACTTTCAATATAGGTAATAGCCAACTTTAAATATATTGTAGTCTTGACAGAATGTAAACAACATGGTGATAGCTACATATTTAAATATATTAAAAATTGTATTCTTATTTGTACATTATTAGCCGTAAAACTTAATAATTGTATATCCTTTAATGTAAATGTTTCTGCAGCCAAGTGGGGTATAATACTTTCAAACAATAACACTTTTATTCATCAGAGACATGTTTTCGCACAAGAACATTGAAAGAAACCGTTAAATTTGCCCCCTCACAATAAAGCAGACGACAAACTTGAGCTTAACGCTTTGGTTCTTAGCAAGGGGGTGTTTTTTTTATGTCCATCTAGCATAGTATAGAGATCACTGGGGTATATCATTGACCTCTATAATATAACTGAATAGACATGTGTGGCTGAAATCTTTTAAGCTTTCGTCTGCATATTATTGCGTAAGAGAAAAAGAAACTTTCGGGTATATCTTTCTTTCTTACACCCATACAGGTCAACGTGGCATTTTGACTTCGTTCATTAATTTGATAGAATATATGAGAGACATCAATGTGTGATTAGTTAAATAGAATAAATGTGCTAGTAAAAGGTTTGAAGAGCATAACAAAGTTTGAAACTCGTGGATATTTTCTTTAAATAAGTTGATGTAGGCTAATAAATACAATGATTTTTGAAGGAAGATCATTTGGAAGGCTTTATCTCATACCAGAATCCTTCCGTACTGTAATATTTAGGTAGGATAAAGACTCCCCAGAAGGGAATTTTTACAAGTATTGCCTAAATTATCGTTTGAACGTAAGACTTCTACACAAAGTATAACATTAAAACAAATGTAATACAGTTTTTAGTCAACTTGTTTAATTATAAATAGCTAGCTGTATATTATTTCTAAATGCAATATTCAAGATATGACCAAACTTAAAAAAAAAGGTAAGTTAATATTTTATACAGCCCTATAACCTAAATGATCGTTTGTACTTGTGAAAATTACACAAACTTTGTCATTCAAACAAATTTAATCAGGTTTTAAGATACCTTATACATTATATTTATCAAACTCCCATTACAATATGGTTTTTGAAACCAATGTACAGGCTAATCACCAACTTAAAATATAATTGACGAATTGTAGTATTGGCAGAATGTAAACAACATGGACGATAGCTACATTTATTTAAATGTATTAAATATTTTATTCATATTTGTACAGTATTACCCCAAAATGGGAATTTTATATCCCTTAGTGTAAATGATTCTTCAGGCAAGTGTGGTATGATTCTTTATTATTTTCAAACAATAACACTTGTATTCATTAGAGACACATTTTCGCACAATAACGTTGAAAGAAAGCGTTAAATCTGTCCTCTCATAATGAAGCAGACGATAAACTTGAGCGTCACACATTCGTCCTTGGCAAGGGGTGTGTTTATGTCCATCCAGTATAATATAGAGATCATTGGGGTAGATACACATGACACAACTTCTCGTAGAGAAAATTGTGCAAGAAATTTTACAATCTTTTTCTCACATCAACTGCATACAAGATCTTGAGCATAATCTGTGAATAATGACTGTAAAAATAAATAAATAATATACCTATAAAATAATATATACGTATAATAAAATATATGCAAAATATAAGAAATAAATATATTTAAAACAGGCTACTTGTTTGTAATAACAACAATTTTCATGCCGTGCCTAAAAATAAGTACTGTGTGAAGTATTCAAACAAATTTTCTGTATAACAGACAAGGTTTTCAAGGTTTGCATTTATAAATTTGTACAATTAATAAAAATGACCTGTAGGCCTATAGGAAGTGTTCTACTCCCTGCAAGGTGCGAGTTATTGCATACAAAAAGTTGTGCTAAGCAGATCTTGTACAATCTTTGGTGTTCACTTAACGCCATCTTCTGTTTAACATAAAATGTGTCATGTGTATCAGGCTCTGTCAGAAAACAGTAGCTTATTTCACAATTGTATTAGTCTGATAATTATTATTAGTAATAAAGTAGTATTTTTCTCTTAAATTATGAGATTTTATTTCACAATAATATTAGCTATAAATAATAAATATTGGTAAATAAGTTAATATTATTAGTAGATTTTAACACGTATATTAGTTTTCTGTTTCACTATATTAATGAAAAGTTGCTACTAATATTAGTAGTTTCTTATTAATGTCTTGGGGTTAATATAACAACAATTTGGCATACATTTAATACACTTTTAGAAAGTTATTTTTAAAATATGTTTGATTTATCATCATTCTCTGAAGATGAAGAAGTGCCTCCACCACAGGAAAGCAGGAAATTATTCCGTAATAGGATAGATTTGACATTTATAAGTTAGTTTGAACACAATGAAAATTCAGAATGTCATCCCCAAAATTAGAAAGGTTACTTTTAGCTGTGGGTCTCTATTTGGATGATCCCACAAATAAGAGTGAAGCATTGCAAGCCAAACAAAAGCTTTGTTTAGCAATTCACTGGTTTGGTAGCGATAATGCCTTTCATGTAACTTGCTGATACACATGACGTATCAAAGGCCTTCGTGTTCCAAAGCATTCATGCAGTTGTGGAAGCTGTAAGCTATGTAAAATTTGCAAAAGAAATCAAACTCCTACAAAATCTTGAAGAAACCAAAATACGATTTTTTTGAAATAGGACACATTCCTAAAATAATTGGTGTGATATATAAATACATACAAGCTAAACTTCCAAAGAATATAATCATAAAATAAAACCGCTGACTGATAACAAATATTATTAGACTAATAAATATTGGTGAAATTGATTAATATCCAAGAATTATTGTGGAACACAATTTATTAGCACCATTAATGTTTAGAATAAGTTAGTAAATATTAGAACTAATACTAATACAAATGTAAAATATGTTACAGAAGTTAGTGCCATATAATGACATCTGATTGATTGAGCGTGTGACGTCACTCAGTACTCAAGATAGCGCATAGCAACAGGGATGAAAAAACTGCTTCTTTAGTGGAGCATTGCTCCACTGCTAAACCGGTTCCTTTTTGTCACAGTCACTGTGAATAATTATTCGATCCTACTACCAGCATATTGTTTAGCACCTTATCTACTGCTGGTTTGGATTTATATACTAATTGTACTAATGTGCAAGGGATGGGAATGGTTTGTTTTAGAGGAAACGCACCCGAAGTTGTGTGGAGCGTGAGTAGAAAGCATTTAGTAAAGCAAACTTCAGTAGGCCTACAACCACCCAAGATTTAAATCTCAAACTTTCCGTCATTGACAGTCCAGTCTATTGCGAGAGTAACGCCAGAGACCAGGGGTCAGCAACTTTTTTGATATCATGGGGCGTATGGGTTTAAAAAAAATTGACGGGCCGATTTGAATAAAAAATAGAGCAAAAAAGTTCAATTTTACTTTTCTCATGTGATAGTTAGTTGTTAAGTTTATTTTTTGAACAAATTGTTTGCTAAATCTTTTGTGAGCTAGATAAAATCAGTTGGTGGGTCGTAGGTTGCTGACCCTTGCCTTAAACAAGTTGATCACCAAGCGGGTCCCTTTAATGTTTACCATCAACGTATGCAATTTATTGTGAGAATACATCATATACTTACTATGTGTCGTAAGATATTAAAGTGTAGTAAGCAGGAAGGCGGTGAACGGGAGAATAAGACGTTAGTTTTGGATGTAGGTGGGAGTGTAGTGATAATCTGGGAAGAAAAATTGGGAAGAAAGTGAAAGCGAACTTACAAAACTAGTTCCAAAGTGGTGAAAGATCCCTCCCAATCTACACATATTATTTTCAATATACATGTCAATCGCAACAAATGTTTGTCAATGACAGAACCCTTCTAAAGTGGTGGGCATGGGTGCACCTCGACTAATAGCTCACTTTATGTGTAGAGACACGAATTACCCTCTTTCTACAGGACCTCTGAGTTAGGCTCGAGCGGACAGCAACTTGAAAAGATGTTTTAACAACGTGAAGGGGTCCTATGTAAGGGAGAGGAACTACTACCTTACACTGATTTATCGATAAATCAACCACATGTAGTTTAGTTTCACAATTTACCAAAAGGAGAACTGACATTTATTTTTAACCTACAACCTGGTATTCAAGACATTTCTGAATAAGGATGATTATGATGATGTTGGGGATAACATACATTATGACACAACATCAACATATTCGTATATAGTAGATTAGCAGCCATAAACACAAAATATTATCAAGACTATAAATTAGTATTATAAATTGTGCTATCTAATATAACCTTATAATACCAAAATTAATCAACTCCATCCAAATACTATAAACCTTCTGTTACATCACTGACACACAGTTCCTGAAAAGTTGGCACTGCTTTTTAAATTACAATCGTAACTCAGTACGCTACTATATACTGAAAAATACGGTATCTTAAACCTGATTATATTTGACTGAATGGAAAACTTTGTGTAGTTGTCTTACGTTCAAACGATAGTTTAGATTATAGGCTTGTATAAAGTATTATTATTTCACCATTTTTTTAAAAAAAGTTAAAGTTGGCTTACATACCGTATTGTAAATTGCTTTCAGAAACCATATTTTATTGAAAGTTCGATTACTATAATAAAAACCAGTTAGCGAAAAACTTTATTATATTTGTTTGAGCGACATACTTTGAGTAAAAGTTAAAACGATCATTTAGGTTATAGGCTTGTATGAAGAAGGTTATCTACAATACCGTGATTTTAGCTAGAATCCCGATCTGGAAAGCTTTATTTCGTACCAGAATACTATCATATATTAGTATTATGGAAGGAGAAACAGCCATTTAGAACGGAAGTAGAAATTACCTTCTGGATGCTCTTTTATTCTGACTAAATTTTGTAATAGGGTAGGATCAGGGCCACCTCGTGCATAATTTTTGAGTCCAGGCGAACCTTGATTTAAGCACCCCCTCCTCTTTAACGTCTCTTAAACTTGAAAGGAATTAATTACAAGTTGGATAAATTTCTTATGTTAATGTCCGTTGCTTTTCTTTATTATTGTTAATTTTATTTTTATTCTAGTTTAAAAAAATATTTAAAAAATACTAATATATATTCTTTTGTAGTTATAGTGAATATTAAAAATCAATGGTATTTGAATTTTTGTAAAAAGTTCAGAGTAATATTTATAAAATAAAATTAAGACACTTGACGTTGTATATTTTTATATACATTTATTTTCTTTCCATTATTTGGATCTAGAAATTAGCAGAACATGTTTATTTGAGAAGTTTATTAAGATTAAAATTATTTGAAATTCTAATAGTGATAAAAGTAATATAAATATAAAATAAAAATAGCAGTTAAATTGATATTTTTTACTTTTTTTAAAAAAAAATTCACTTTTGTTCCCTCTCAAGAACAAAAGTCACGAGCCGCTACTGCTATTTAGATTAAAATTACCAATCGTTCCCAAAATAAGATTTGTTAAATAAAACTAATAACATTTGAAATGTATATGAATTAGATACATTTATATGTAAATGTGTAAATGTAAATTGATAATAATTGAACCTTTTTAACAGTAAGAACAGTTTTATTTTTATTTTGTAACGTACTCTAATTAGTTTCAATTTATAAATAATCATATTTTACTAAGGAAAAATTATAATAAAAAAAAAATTGAGAAAGAAAATAATTGTTTCGTTGTATGCGATTGTGGAAATAAGACTGCTGAAGTGCCGAGTAAGAAAAAATCGAGTACTCTTAAAAAGAATCGAAAATGTGACACGCTTAGTTAGCATGCTTTTCGATTGTATAAGTCATTCACGAGCTAAGTTTACCTGTATGACAGCTCGAAATATTACTAGAAGCAATCCCTAATATATAACTACGCCAACAGCTGACATTATCACTTTGGATTACTGTAATGAAAACAGATGGTATTATATTACTGTCATAGTTAGCCACAGTAATTTAGGGCAGTATTATTTATATATTTATTTTAGGTCGGACACAAAGTTTATTTATAGTTTTATTCCCCTTAAAAAATATATAAACATCACTTTCACAAAAACTTCTAACGAACATAGCTTCAAAATGGCGACTGACGAATCTAAACCATATGATTTAACATAACGGTAAACAAATTTTTTACAATGATGCAGACACGCAGTTGATGAAAATATTTTATTCAGTTAAATATTTCAAAATACGATAAAATAATCATAAAATCATTTAGTGTACGTAAGAAAATGATAACAATTTTCTCTTTTCCAAGTAAATACGATCCCTGTATTAAAAGGTATTGATGTGTGCACTATGTTACACAAAATCAGTAACGTTCCAAAACGAAAAATAAGTACTTTTAATTATGTTTAAAATATTGTTTCGAGTTGGATAAAAAGAAATTATTTAAAAAAATGAAATAGTATGAGAAAACTTAAATTTACGTTATGTTAAATATAATATATAACAATTAATTAAAGATCTTTACATTTATGACAAAACTGTGATCTTTTACAAGTGTTGGCAACCAAAAACCTAAACTTGTTATTTTCGAACTGTCATCCAGGCTAAAATCTATCGTGAACGGAATATACTCCAGATTACACAACACAATCGAGACACCCGATTATTTTTACTTGATTGTGCCCATCACTAGTTCTAAGTAGGGATGGTTTTGTGAAATCACAACCTGCTCCTTTGTCATTGCTCCTCTGACGTCACATTCACAACCAGTTCTTGACGGCTGAAAGGAGCTGTTCCTTTTTGTCACTGCTCCATCGATTAAATACACGTCGTAACAGGTCCGGAGTAAACTTGTTCCTCGTCTTTCTGTCACAGACAGCGCTGTAGCATGTCCGGAGCAACCTTGTTCCTTTATGCTCCGGAGATATTTTGGAGCAGTCGTACAGTAGAAAGGACGTGAGTGCTTTGTGTTCATATTAGAGCGCTGATATCAGGTCCGGCGCAACCTTATTTATTATATAGGCATAGCTTAGAGTTGGTTTGGGAGTCACAAATGAGTTTTGAAGGGGAAAGCTTTCGTAGTACAAAACATTATTTCCACAATACAAGCACAGTATGTAATATATTCTCACAATAAATTGTTACGTGATGAGTGACATTGAAAGGACCCACTTGGTGATCAATTGATTTAAGAAAAGGGTCAGCAATCTACTGACTGACTGATTTTATCTAGCTCACAAAATATTTAGCAAACAAACAATTTGTTCAAAAAATGAACTTAATAGCTAATTACTAATTGGGAAATGTAAAATTGAACTTTTTTTGGCTATATTATTATTATTATTATTATTAGCACCGCGTCTTACTACCCGTTCGGGTTATACGCACTTACGCTAATGTGTAATGGTAGGGTGATTGTGAGATGAAATGGAGGACCTACAGTTTAACGTGGAATCCAAACCACGGTGGAGGCCTGGCATTCCCCACATTCACAAGATGTCTTGTCAGAGGTGAAGGAAGGGTTTGGTAATCAGATAAATCTGTGCCGGGACCGAGGATTGAACCCCTGCCGCCAACACAGAAGTCTGACACCTTACCCCTAGACCACCAGGTCACCCTTTTTGGCTATACTTTTTTCCAAATTAGCCAAACATTTTTTAAAACCCATAAAGCCCACAATATCAAAAAGGTTGCCAGCCTCTGGTCTCTGGCTTCACTCCGCACTAGAGTGTACTACCGATGACAGTGAGATTGAGGTTCGATTCCAGTTGGGTGCATTGACGTTGATTTTTTCTTACTTTTTCAACTCTCATTCCAAACAAATGTGGGTGCACTTCCTCTAAAATCAACCATCTTCATCCCTAACAATTGGCGTAATTGGCATAAATGCGTAAAACCCGAACGCGCAGTAGACGCGGTGCTAAAAAAAACTAGGCTGGGAGTAGGTACGAATAATGTCACTGTGACAAAAAGGAGCAGGTAAAAGGAATAGGTCTAGTGGTAGAGCTCCACTTAAGGAACCATTTGTACTTCACATGCACAACGCTTTAATTACGCAAGAAATCAGTGGGGATGATCTTTTTTTTTGAAATCGCTAGAAATATCGACTAGTCGAGGGTAAATAATCGATTTTCAAAATGATCGATCCAAGATTGAACATCCCTGCCATCTCTACTTCACATGCACAACACTTTAATTAAGCAAGTTTAAAAAAAAAAACCGGTCACATTTTGGAACTTTAAATCATAAATTCACCTTTAAAATCCACATTCCACACCAATGTCCAATAACGTCATTACTTTATTTCTTAAACATAAATGATTGTTTGACTCTTTTCATATTGAAATACAACTTTGGTGTGCTGGGTGACGTAGGCAATGACATAATCAAATTCCTTCAAGTCTAAACTGCATTTTTACCTATTACTACCGTCTATTACAATAATTATGTCTTCTTATCAAGTCAATCACGTTAATTCACAAACAACTTCGGTTCCTGCTGTACCACTATACCCGGTATGTATTTTTTAATACCAAAGTGTGTACAGTTATATATTCAGAATTCTTTGTAAAAAGAGCCAAAATAGGCTCGTATAAATATAAACATCCTAATGTAGGCGTGGTTCATTCCCTAATTTGATACATAACATTTAGGTAAAATAGATCGGTTACATGGTATACATTATTTGTCCTCACCCCCACATTATTTTAGATGCACTCACCCCAACGATAGTAAAATTACAAATAAACAGTAAGTACGGTATACGTACACATTCTGCTCCAATTATATTATCGGTTTGTGCGTATAACCCGGACGGGTAGTAAGACGCGGTGCTAATAATAATAATAATATCAGTTTCTACAAAATTACAGATAATGTTTCACCCACATATCACCTGGTCAACATTATTTCCCAGAATGTATCTTAACTTCCGTTTTAAAAAGATTAAAGTTTTTTCATCTTTATTTCTTGTGGTATTATATTGAAAAGTTTTAGTCCCTTAATCTTTATTGAGTAGAGTCCAAAAGTAATGGTGTTTACTCTACTGGAAATAATTATTCAGACTTCTTGTAGAGTAATTCCCCTTTTTGTGTTCCCCAAATTTTAGTTTACTTATAATTAAGTTGTTTTCAAGTTTATATGCCATTGCAACCATATTAAAAAAATAGCTTCTGTTAATTTCAAAATAGCCAACCTTTTAGGCTTAAGATTTGTAGGCTTTTTTTAGGTTAGTTGGGAAGAAAGACTTTCAATGAAAGGGTCTAGAACGCTTATTATTATTTTGTGAAACATTTGTTGTTTGACACACTCCTAAATGGAGGATAGTACGCTTTGTTTTAATGTTATAACCAAGTTTTCTTTGTCACACAACACTGCATTACCGTGAGCTTATTCACAATCGAGACAAACTACAAATATTAAGATTATACAAATAATAATGCACTCACTGTCGTACCAGGAATGCTTCAACCTCAGAACTTATAGAAATGTCCTTCCACATAATGTTGTTCATAAATTAATTTGTTCCATAAAACTCTTAGCCTTATACAAACAACTATTGTGCTTATTATAAGATGTCTGACTTCTGTGCTGGGGGTCCGGGGTTCAATCCTCGGTCTCGGCACAGATTTATCTGATTACCAAACCCTTCCTTCACCTCTGACAAGACGTATATTAATCACAATTTGTGAATGTGTGGAATGCCAGGCCTCCACCGTGGCTTGGATCCCACGATAAACTGTAGGTCCTCCAGTTCATCTCACAATCACCCTAACTTTACACATTAGCGTAAGTGCGTATAACCCGAACGGGTAGTAAGACGTGGTGCTAATAATAATATTGTGCATATTACCGTGTTAGAGATAGTAACCATACCAGTGGTATACAACCTGGGTACGCAAGCACATCTTAAGGGTGTGTGTACAATATATATAAATAAATAAAATATATAGCCTACATAAGGACATGTGATCTGGGAGTGCCAGTTTATTATAGATGTAGATTATAGAATTTGTACAACTTGCGTTATGCACCAACAACTTTGGGGGTAAACAGTTGAAGAGACATCTGGGGCCACATGAACTAAGCGTGTGACCACATTTCACCTTTATTTGTAGCAAACCCAGCTCTTTCAAATGAGACACAATTATTTTTTTATCTTGGTTGAAGAAATCTTGAACATAAATGAAACCACGATACAAGCTCACACAAGAAACCATCAGAACAAGACCAATTAGAACTGCCACGCCTGTTAGATGACATAATAAAAAGGTCCAAATTAATGGTTAAAATCTGAATACTAGACAAGTACCCTGAGGGTGAGATTCTATTTTTTTTCTATGTCATTATAAGAATTTTAATATGTTTTAACTATCTATCAACACAACAACAAAAGCACATTTTCAATAATTACAATTTTACAATTAACTAGAAATATTATTAAAATTACTATTGTAAATTAATTCTGAAGCAAATAGTTTACATTTTATAAAGAAAACTCGCATGTAAGTCACACAAGGACTTTATAGCCTAAGTTATAGAGTGTAAATATTCAAAAGACTGTCATAACTTGGCACCAAAAGTATTTTTATATGCAATAGTTAAAACTTTTTTTTCATAAATGATCCCAAACAATCAAAACCTTAAGCTTCCAGCGTCAATAACATGTTTTGCATTTTTTCATGAAATTGCAGGATCCTTAAATATTTTTCACTAAAATACTGTAGGCTTTTTTTTTTTTTTTTCCACTGCAGCTTGCTACCTGTTATGCTACCTCTGTATTGAGCAGGTAGCAAGCTACCTGTTATTTTGATGCACGGTCTTATTGATTCCTATTCTATTCAAAGGTTATCCTGGTGCCAGGCCTGCCAGGTGCTCAAACCGGCCTGGTACCAGGGCCAAATCTCGGGCCGCCCTCCCCTTTTCTAAGACTCTAACAATCAAACAAATTACAAATTATATTTTGAACTAAGTAAATTAAGTCTGAAGTATGTTTTCATGTAAGAAGTAGTCATTGCAAATAAAAAACTTAAATAACACATTATAATTTTGCTTTCCTTGCTCTGTGCGTGGCAGACTTGGGAATAATCTTGTCGTAACTCAGTGAAGATGCAAGCTCGTGTTCAATACAGAGGAAGGCAAAGCCACACACATGTTTAAAAATTGATTAAAGATTTTCTTGAATAAATAGCGTTTACCAATTCTAATGCCACAAGTTCACTGTTTTTTCCGAACACAGTGAGATGGATTTGGATTTTTCAAAGATGGATGATCTCCTTGAACAAATTTCCACTCACATTGTTGTTGTATTTTTCGTTAAACTCACTGTATTTTTGTTCAAGTTCCCTCTGATATAAACGCACACAGTAAACACTAAACACTGAAATGAGATACACACTATTCAAGTTTTAGTTTATTTGAGCTTGAATCACCACCTGAATCTCTTCACAGACTAAATTTAATCTATATAATATTCTATACACATAAAAAAACTCCGCAGAACTGACAAACACTTAGATTCAAAGTGAAAGACAGGACTGGGCTGAATCATTGATATTGTTGTGTGAATTGTTTCGAAACAGTTGTCATAAAATCATAAAACTGGCAAAGAAAGGGGTAGCTGCACAGGGAACAATGACATAGTTTTCAATGATCGACCCAAGTCTTATAACCACTGAGCTGCTTTTCTTCGAACTGTCAGCTATGCTACCACCACCAGTGTGCCATTGTTCCCGTGGATGGGCTGGGCATACACTAATCCTTACTTAGGTTGGTAACGATTTTACTTTATTGCCTGTCATTTATTTTTTATTTCCTCTCCTCTATTACAAATAACTTTAAACTTTCGAGCCTCAGAGCTGGGCCCCTGGAAGTTCCGGGCCCAGTACCATGGTACCAATAGCCCCCTCGCTCCCCCCTCTGACATCGTGGTGGCCCTGCTTGTTGCCATTCATTTCCTTATCATAAACATATTTTTAAAACAAATTAGTTCATAGAAATTTTCATTTATTTACACATGAAAGGGTAGGTTAAGCTAGTTTGGAATAGTTTTGATTATACATTTTTTAAATATTGTGCACCAAAATAGAACTAGTGCACCCACATCTCTCATGGGCTCTTTTCAGCACTTATGGAGACACCTTGGCCTGTCACCCGCTGACACCGGTACCTTTTTAAATCTTATCTTAGAAGTCTGCAGCTCAAGACCTGGGTTGGGTAACAATGGAAGCATTATGCCGGAGTTAGCACGAATAAAGTACTGAAGATTGTTCACTTAAAAAGATTTATTCAGGTTTTAACACAAAAACATTCTCAATTTGGGTATACAATTAACCGTCAAACAAAAAGCTCTCCTCTATGCCTGCACTTATGAACAATTAAATAGGCCAAACAATGAATGCCACAAAATATACTTATTTGACACAGGGCTTGAGTCCCTTTAACAACTAAACAGTTCATTTACTTAAGAGTCAAAAATTCTTAAAACAACTTTCATTTCCTTGCACAGTTAAATTTATCAGAATTAAAACCTGTGAGCCCATTTTGACACCACTCAGATGGTTAGAGACTCCCAACCAAAGTTTCCAGATCAAACCTCGCCACTGGCACATCACTCACAGGGAATGTCTGTGAGGTCTAAGCTTGGAGATCGCATCAGCCGAATAAGTAAGTGCCGTGTCGAAAAACACAATCTAGGAGAATCTTGGCTCAAGATAAGAATAGGTGCCTGGCTTATTTTTGAATGTGTGCCAATGAACTCTGGAGTTCCTAATGCTGTAGCAATTAATTAAGTAAAACAAATTAATTAAATATGTTTTCAATGCTTTGGATATTGATTAATCTAGCCTAAGATATTAATTTCAGCATTGGAAGTTGGTATTTAACAAGTATGATGTGGACAGCGATGGAAAAATTTCACTTTCTGAGCTGCAGCACATGATAAGAAGTGAAAGTTTTTCTCATGATATCCCCACACATGTTGTGAAACAAATAATGGAAAAGGCAGATAGAGATCAAAATGGTTACTTAACTTATGAAGAATTTGAACAAATGGTAAGTGGAATGGATCTCCCATGTTTTTTTGTTTTTTTGGGGGGGGGAGTATGAGTGCCAAAATGTTTTAAATTATTAACTTTATTGATTTATTTTACTAAATATCAAAATAATTGCCATATTTTAACATTAATTTTCAAGATAAAGAACCATTAGTATAAAAGTGTAAACTATACCCTTTCTATTCTAGGAACGGATGTCTGAAAGGCCCTTTTTCCTGTCAGAATTCTACTATAGGCCTATAAGGATTTTGGTAGGAAAAAAAGACCTAGTCATTCCTTCCTATCATAGACAGTGTTTAGCTCTAAGCATTATGCTTTATTAATGGTCTTCCTTGATAAATTAGACTGGAAAGTAAAATTTTAAGGTTATTATGAATGTCATACATTTTGAATCATGGTGTTGAATTTCATAGGATTATTGCACAATAAAAAAAATCAATGATAATTTCCATATCCGAATAATTTGTGCCTTTGTTTGATTTATTTCTTCAATGGAAATAATATAGTACTATTAACTATTTCGGCTTTTATTTTTCAAAACTTTCCATGATGGAAGACCTGATTTATTTAATATTAGTACCCTATACAAGTATGTCAACATTTCTACTATTTCATCTTATTTAATTTTTATAATTTTACAAATAATGAAATAGGAAGGCTCTCTTAGATATATATAAAATAATCAAGTATATGCGGTCATGAATGGGGTGTTGATGATACAAAGTGTCATATGATACTCGGACCTCAGGTATAACCCGAGAGCTTCATCTGAAATTCTGGAAAAACTGCTACCTGACTTCTTATGCCACCTGGTAGAGTGAGTTATCAATTCTTTTGATTTATGTGGAAGATCCTACCGCATTAAAAGTGGTGGGTTAAGTTGTTTATTTTGATCAAAGCATTAATATGAAAATATCTTTTGACCAGAGATAATGGCAGAAATCAATTATTGTATTCTAAAATTCCTCAGATAGATGTAAGTGGAGGGAAATCAAAGCGTTGCTCACTGGACAATTTGGCCTTTATATTTCATAAAAGGGGAATGACCCCATTCATCTAAAATGAGGTTTCATTAACCTTCTTAATGTGTGTAACATTACCAGAAGGGCTCATAATTGGTCCCTAAAGTCCTTAAACTGAAACAAAGTCCCTAAAAGTCCATTTTTTCCATCCTATGTCCTTTAAGTCTCTAAAAATGGGTATATGAATTTTTTTTAAATATATTTTGTAAATTCATATGATTTTTGGTATAATTTTTTAGGAAAGGTGCAAAAATTCAGGCCCGATGTCTTTAAACATGGTTAAGCTTAAACCTTTTGTCCCAGGTATGAAATTAGACTGACCTCTTTGATGACGGAGTCCTTGAAACATTTGGAAATAAGTTTTTGAAGTAAGGAATGTAATGAATAGCACAAAATCAGGGAGGTAACAAAAGTCATTGCTACATGAAAATAGCGATGTTGATAGAAGCTTTTAAACATCTGGACATGTGATTACAGAACAGACATCTACTATGAAAGAAAAAATGGGGTGTGGCTGTGTCATGGACACAGCCGTGTGTTGTACGTGAATACGTTTATGTAACGGGTTATTTTTTTTTTTAATAAAATATTTTTAGTTATGTATTTAGGATAAAGCAAGGAAACAAATAATTATTGTGTTACAATATAACTTTATTAATTATAGGTCTGTGATATGAAAAGTACGACTACAACGCCAAACTGTATTTTTGATAATATTTTTTTATTCTAACACCTTATTATATTCACTGTCACTACTTTAAACTAATGTTTTATATACAATCGATAGATTTTGATGACAGCTGACGATTAAAACTTAAACGAACATCGTAGCTTCTCCGAGTAAAAAGTTATACTAATTGAAAATCTCGATACGCAGAAAAATAACCTCAAAATGGCGGCGCTTCCCCCTCCACCGCGCGCGATGCGTCACTGTTCTTGCATATCGTAATGCATTTTTTGATCCTTTAGCTATCCAGTGGTATAATTTAATTTTTGATGTAGATGATAGATTCGAAATTACAACGCCAAACTGTATCCCTCGATTTTGTTATCATTAGGTTTTTGGATTGCCCCCGTATGGTAGCAAATTTAAAGACGTATTCATGTAAAAAGCTTTGAATTCATGATTGAATGTCATAGATGCCTTGAAGTTTTATAACAATACACCTGTTTGTGTTCCAATCACAAAATAGCTCATTGCCTATGGAAGAAATAAAATCAGTATCATCATTGCTTAGAGGAAACCAAGCTGAGAGAAAAGAGACTTAAAGAAAGTAGAAAGAAATATAAAGGGCAAAAGAAAATCTAAGTGAGAAATTGAAAGAAAGAAGCTCAGAAAAAGAGTACAGTTGACAAACTTCTTGAGCAAACATCATCATGAATTACATCTGCACTGAAAAGAAAAGGCTTTGAAGAACTGCAGGTATAGCTCATGGGCTATTGGAAGGATGTAAAGTTTTAATAAAACTCGAAGTGGTCAAGGCCAATAAAGAGATACAAATACATTGGATGAAAAAAAAAACTCTAATAATTTCATTTTTGAGAGGTCTGCCAAGAAAGAAAAGGAAATTAGTACCGGTACATTGGCTAATTAACTGTTAACCAAAGTTAAATGTGATATTTAATATTTAAGCTACCTATTAAAAAGAAATGATAACAATTAGAAGTGTACTTTGTATATTTCTGTATTTTGCCTATAAATAATAATTAGTAATACAGCGTCAAATAAACAAAGCTTATTTATAATTGTTTAATACAGCTAAAATAATCGATGAATTTAAAAGTTGAACCAAAGTTAAAATACAAGCTTTAATTGAACTTAAAGAGTTAATATGCATTGAAAAGAGTTTAAACACACATATAACTTTTTTTAGGTCCTTATTTTGGTACCTTAGAGTGCCTAAAATAGATCCGAATATGGAGTGATCCCTATACCAGTCACCCTTTTGTAACAATCAATGAAGTGTGTGCGATGTCGCCAAGTTTTACATTTTAGAGCTTCCGCATAGGGTAAATATGCTGAGCTACTAAATAGTAAGCAAGTGTAGGATTATTTGGATCTGTTCCTGCACTTTCCATCTAATGGTCATGTATATACTATTATTAATCAATTTTTTAGAACCGGTGTAATATTACGGATTATTCGCCTCGCTTTGGGCGTCAATCGAAGTACTATGTGATCAATCGCCCCAGTTCAGGCGTCGATTGAAACACTACGGATTAATTCCTTGATATATGCTGTAATGTTTTATAGGTTGTCTTTAGCTCCGTGATCGAGCGCCTATCATCACTGTACGGAAAAGATACCGTTTAATCAGCTGTCTATAGCCCCATGTTCGAGCACTAATTAAATCGGTATAATAATAATTAAAGAAAGAGCAATGTTGTTGGCTGTTATTTCACACACGATTTATTTAAATTACATCTGTAAATTACTTGTACATATTTCAATTAAATGTTTTATATTACTGCACACTTGTGATACTGATGTGATTTATATTTTATAATGTGTTAGACTGTGACTGACTTGTGCGTGAGCGAGATCTCGGTGTAGATGTTTGGTCCCGGAGATCGTCCTCAACAATGCCACAAACATACGCACAATGGCCTATATACAACATACCCTTGCCTTTCTCTCCCCTTTTCAACAGTGTAAAATCTAACTAATAGAAAGAGTCCTGGCGACAGGTTTTGTGAAGGCTAGCTTCTTATTGGTATAGAGAAATGGCGTCTTCTGCCAAATACTATGAACAACAAGAAACAATGCAGTTGTTCTTTTACCAGGAAAGATGGTATAAAAAATATACTTTAGGGGTGACATCCTTTTCACATTGTTTCTGGGAAGCGCATGTTTCTTCATGGATGAATCTTAAAAGGATGCTCTACCTATATTACTTTAAATAAAATTTACCTTCATCCATGACTTTTTACATAATTTAGATTAATCCAAACCAATACATTACACCGGTAGATTTAAATGTGTGATGTGTATCTCTCTGAGTGTGATTCAAAATGTCCAGGCACAAACAAAATGTGTTTAATTATTTGATACATAAAATATTCTAAAATGCAATGGTAGTGACATTAAAATGTAAAATGATAACATACTAGTGTTAGCTATAAAATGGTATTGATAGCTACAGCTGTAAGATGTGTCCAAGGTAAGGAACCATTCATTGTCTGCAGTGCCTTATTTAGAAAAGTTTAACACTGAAACCAGCATTTAGAAAGATCAATTTAGAAACAATATACTTTGTCCATATGCTAGGAGAATTCTAAAGCTATACTTGGTCAATAGCTATCCGTTAACATACCTGTTGCAATGATCTTGATAATTACATTACTTGTAGGTTCACAGTGAAGAGAATCAAGGGCTGTTTAGTAAATCTCTGAACAGATATGTTAAATCTGTGGTGCCCAATAAAAGAAGATTTACCAGAGGAGGTGATACACAGGATGGTTCCGGACTATATGAAGAACAGTACTCTTGCCTTCCTCCTCGCCTTCTTATGATCACTATCAGCATATTAGAGGTAAAAACAGAAACTTGAAACAATACATTCTATAAGTCTTGGATGAACAACTTTTCAAAGATTTACAGTGATCCTCTACAGAAATAAATATTTCAGAATATCTAGTCCCTCTCTCACCTCTTACAAAGACTAGCTGCTAGTCAGGGGCTTCACACAATTTTACCAAGTGATATAAAATAAAATTAACTGTTAGGAAAATGAATATATAATAACTATTGAAAACGATATTAGGACTATACACTGTCAAGAACATGATGATCCCAATGAATGGTCCGAACTATTAGCACACAAGTTACTGAGTGAGAATAACCTTTATATTATTCACCTTAATATAAGATCCATAAGAAACATTTTGGTGAACTTATTACATTACTTGCGTATAACCCGAATGGGTAGTAAGACGTGGTGCTAATAATAATAATAATATTACATTACTGGGAAATGTTATTGGTAAAATAGACATTACAGGGCTTACAGAAATAAAATCAGCTGATATGCAGGTTATTCAATATCATATTGGTGGTTATAATAAATGCTGGGACAATCGTCCCAATAGCTATGGGGGAGGTGTAATAATACTATAGAAATAGCCTTGAGGCAACCATATTAGAAAATAAAAAAATACTCTGCGGGTATTAATTAATTAAAATTAAGGTAAGTGGTAGCTCCAAAATTAATATACTAGGTATCTACAGATCACCAAAGTGGGATAAGTACACTTTTATTAAGAATATTAGCGATATAATTAAATTAGTTCCATTAAATAAACATAGTTTTGGTAGGTGATATAAATATAACAATAAACAAGGCATGGCAAATTATAAGTTCAATGACCAATCTGTCATTCTTCTACAATTAAGTTCAATTCCAAAAAGTGGAATCACAGAATACTCAAAAAGATATCATTCAACCAACAACTAATTGATCTTATTCCTGAAGGGAATATACTTAATATTTCATACCGAATGACTTTACCACAATTAATCTCATGCTAGCTCAAACCATGGAGTTTTTATTGTATGTAGTTGAACTTGAATATTGCTGTTTTATTTTTTATTTTATTAACCAAATCTTTTGAAATTTCCAATTTGAAACACTATATTTCTAATTGTGTACTTTCTAATTTATAGTAATTTTTTTAAAACAACAGGAAGTGATATAATTTTTCCTTATTTATCAGATTGCTTCTTTTCTTTGGGATGTTGTGGATGATAACACTGTTTTGGCAGATGGTCCTGCAGCCAAAATATTGATGTACAATCCTTTCAAACGATATGAAGCCTGGCGTTTTGTTACATACATGTTTGTTCATGTGGGGTGAGTGTCAGACTTTGTTAATAGTTTTAGTTATGTCTTCATTTACAAAGTTTACATAGAATGGTTAGTGAGTAAAAATTTTAACACATATTTTGGACTATATACATTCATTTGCATCAATATAAATGCCTATGAATTGCTCAGCAAATTCAACTTTGTTATTTCTGTGTGTGTTGCCTTATAGATAAACTTCTACGGACACTTTTACTTGTATCTTGTGGGACAAAGGGTTTGCGATCACCTCACTCCAGACTAAACTGCTTTGAGACTAAAATATTGCTATAAAAGCAAGTTAATTTGTTTGTTTTTAGAATAGAAAAAATATAAATAAATAGCAGTAAAAATTATTCAATTTAAATAATATACAAGCTTTAATATTAAAAGAACATTATTCATAAACCCATCCTGTGACCTTGTGTGTATAATAGCTGAACAGTTTGGTGGGTGAGTATCTGTCACTTTAAGTATATCTCCAATAATTTTAAAATGTATGGTTCATGCAGTGTTCTAGCCGTAGATTTATGCTACTGCTACTACACTGTCCCACTCTCCACTGCATTTTTTTATCATGTGATTTGGTCATCCTGTCTAAATTTGATTATTTAGTACTGTGTATTGGATTCCCCATCTCATTGTACTTGATGGGTGTGCTCATACCTGCGTGAATCTTTAATGAACCATCAGAATCTTTATTAGTGAGATGCATTTATTTCTTGTTACAACCTTACCGCATCTCAACCTATCTCCACAACACAAGAGGCTTCCTTAGATGAACCAGTCCCTATCTTCTCGACTGAGCCAGCGAACTCGAAGAAGCATAACCTTAGGACTCAGATACAAGTATTCCTCGAATCAAAGGAAGATTATCAAGAACCAAGTCCAAGAAATGATCAACAACTATATAATAGAAACCACCACTTCTACTGCTGTATCACCCATTGTCATTGTCAAAAAAACAGAAGAAACCTAGATTCTGTGTTAATTATGGACAACTCAACATAGTAACAAAACAAGAAGAACCTCCCCAAATATGGATACTGCAACTCCTCCTCTCACCTTTGGCATGGAGAAATGTGAATTTGGGGGGGAAAAAACACCCTCGGATATTAAAGACAAGTCATCACACCCAAAGGGAATCTCTCAACCTGGATGAATAGAAGCCATCCAACACTATGCAACTTCTACCAATTGAAGACAAGTCCTACAATTCATGGGAAGTTGCAAATGGCTAAGAGAATTTATTCCCCACTTATCGGACATCTCACTGGGAAACAAAGAGGATGTAATTGGAGCAGCAAAGGATGAAAATTGTTCAAAGCATTTAAGGCAGCAGGGGAATATATAGAACATCTATAACGACCAAATCCACAACACCAGTTAATTTTACAAACTGATAACAGAAATATAGTAATTGTAGCAGTACTACATCAGGAAATAGGAGGAGAATGAAAAATCATCTCACACACCAGTGGCAAACTATCATAAACTGCTGAAAGATACCACAGCAACGAACAAGAATGTTCAGCCATTACTTGGGCCATAAAAAGGTATTATCACATGTACCTAGAGTGACCTTTCCTCTTAAGAATGGATAACTGATGTCTCATGTGGTGGGAGTAGGGGGAGATCTGAACTGAGCGACTGTATCAAAAGAGACAAATATACCAAGTAAATAATATCTTCTATTGGGATAAATTGAAAACAAATGGAAATTAATAGTTTTTATTTATTTTTTAGCACGGCATCTTACTACCCACTCAGGTTATATGCAATTAATAGTTCCTTTTAGGGAAAAACTCCCAGTCCTTCAACACTACCACAAATACCTACAAGCCGAACACCCAAGAGGTTGAAACATATTACTAACCTAAAGATTAACTACACCTGACCAAAGGTGAAGCACGACACTCATCAATATATGAGATGTGACACCTGCGCTTGTATGAAAACAGCGAGGAGAATCATCCATTCACCCATGACAGCCAACATCCCAAAAACTCTGGAATACGATTGCTCTTTACCTTATGGAGAGCTACCCTTGTTCTTCTCAGGAGTAGAAATACCTTTTCATAACCACCAACATGTTCTCCAGATGGGTAGAGAGAGGTGATTCCTATGTCTCGCTCCAGTGCAGGGTTACTGGTAAAATTATCAGGATACTCAATTGGGATATCCCGAAGCAATATTGTCAGATAATGGACCTCAATTCTGCTGTCAGATTTGGGACAAAACCTGTAATAGTTGGGGATCAATGAAATGGAAGGCAAATGCGGAAAGAATAAATCAAGAAATAAAAGTAGCATTACGAATTCACTTGGATCACAAGGAACATAAATATTGGGACGAAGCAATTCCTTCCATTCTATTTTCACTGCGCACCCATAACAACAAAGCCATAAGGTTTACTCCCAGAGAACTACTTCTTGGGAAATCTCTGACTTGACAGGCAGAACCGAAAAGTAGAAGAATAGGGGCATTTGAAAAACCAGAAGATCTATCAAGCCTATCAATTAGGAAACTTTTGCTTTTACCAAGGCAAATATGAGCCAAGGAACATCAACAGAAATATCAAACAAAATACCTGAACTGCAGACCTCCTCTAAAGCCTCCTTACCAAAAAGATCTTGTTCATACATACCCCTCCCTCTGTCAAATGTCACATAAGGAGTGCTTTCAGGATTTTGCTCCTCAAGATGGAAGTGTTCATTTAAGATCGACTCATACTGCAGAAATCATCTCTATTCGGAAACAGAGATAAAGAAGCCTCAGAATAGATTAAAGGTACACCGAGATCATCTTCAAGTACTTCCGACCTATGCAGTCCATAACCTTAGCAACCTGATTGTGAGACGGATGCTACAGACATATTCATCTCTCAGCCATAAAGAGGGTTGTGTAGGATGGGGGGGGATTGCTACGACTCCACTGTGAATTGACCTATCTCCAGGACACGAGAGGTTTCCTTAGACATACAAGTCTCTTCCTTTCCTACTGAGCCAGAGAGCTCGAATAAGCTTCACATCATCACTCAAAGATGTCATGCACCTTGTTTTCATTAGAGGAGTCTACATCCAAGAACTCGTGATGTTTTTTCAAAATAATACAAGATACATTCTCAAAGGAATCTTTAATTGACATCATAAATACTATTGACATGATGTAAATTCATTTAAATGTAAAGTCCAATTTTTATTGGAAGAACAGTAGAATTCACCAACACTGATTGAAAGTTATTCAAATTTGACATTATAGAATTTTTTTATTGATTTATTATATATATTTCATCTAAAAAGTTATAAAAATCTTTTAATAATACTTCCTTATGGATTACTTTATAATTTGTCTTTACATCGTTAATTAAACAGACTCGTAATGTAATACAATTGAAATACTTTCATTTTCCCAATTGTGGCATCATGAGCTACAACAATGCAAAGAGCAATAAATTAAATTTATTATATTTCCATGTTTATCTTATTAGAACCAATCACTATAAACTTTAAAACAAATTGTTATTTTGAAAAGCTATAAAAAAGTTAAATAGAATATTTGTTTCAAATAAAACTTATTTATTTTTTTATACTCCAGCGAATGAACACTATTCGCGTGATCAGCTGAACACCGACTCTTTGCGAGTTGCCATTTTGAAGGCCACCTGTTGAAAAGGCTCCACTTTATTTATTTAATTGGTGACCTGGTGGTCTAGGGGTAAGGTGTCAGACTTCTATGCTGGTGGCTGGGGTTCAATCCTCGGTCCCGGCAAAGATTTATCTGATTACCAAACCCTTCCTTCACCTCTGACAAGACATCTTGTGAATGTGAGGAATGCCAGGCCTCCACCGTGGTTAGGATTCCACGTTAAACTGTAGGTCCTTCATTTCATCTCACAATCACCCTACCATTACACATTAGTGTAAGTGCGTATAACCCGAACGGGTAGTAAGACACGGTGATGATAATAATAATAATAATAATAATAATAATAATAATAATTTAAAAAAATAAAATAAAAAATAAAAATAATTTATTTAATTCAATCAAAGAAGAGATATTTAAATAATCAAAAAAGTTATCAAACTGTTATTTTCTTAACAAGAATTAATTTCATTTAATATAGATTAAAATAATAAAATACACCGCGTGTTAGCCAACGAGACTAAAAGATTGTTGGTTTCATATTTATTATTATAAAGCTCAAACTGAAATTATGTACATAATGTATAAAGTGATTCGTTTTTTGGCACTGGTAATTTGGTGAATAAAAATTATTCTGCTTTGAAACGTGTGATCTGTGAAATAGACAATTGCAATGTGTATTTGGCAGTGACTATTTTATGTAAATCTTTTTTGAACTTTTATATTTCTGTGAACGATTAATTATAATGTGTTTGTGGTAGTGATCTATAATATATTTGATTTTCAATTTTATGTAAATATTATTTTATAAATTTCTTGTTGCGTGTGTATTAAGAAAAGAAGTAGGCCTAACCTGTTTGAATCCTAAGATTGTTGTGTTAACCATTTGGCTAGGTATAATTCTTTAAAATTGATGTTATTAAGCTATAGTATTAATACAAAACATAATAAGATAATTTTTTTTAATAGGATAAGTTTAGTCCTTTAGATATTTTAAAATTAACATTTAATATTTTAGTTGTTTAACTTTGTATTAAAATATTTTAAAGAAAATAGCTAGTTAAGACATTCTCTAGGCTCATAGTTCCCATCAATACTAGTTAAGAACAGGGTGAAATGTGTTTAAATATTGCCTAGTTTTATTTCTATTTACATAGTTTTAGTCAAGTAGTTAGATATATTATAAAACACTATGGGTCAGGTACATAAACACATACTGTATGTAAAAACCGTGATTACATCTCAAACACTATCAAACAGCACTATTAACCACACTATAGTATTGGATAGTGTGTTTTATTGTAATAAGACAAGTTTCCAAAAGTATCTGTTTCTATACTAAACTTGAGCCTTCAAAATGTATGTTAATGAGGGTTGGCGCGTAAAGCTCGCCCCATATAGGTAACTTTTTTATAAATAAAATATGAAATAATAATTATTTAACACCGTCATCCTGGTTATAAGAATACGAAGAAACTAATGATCTACTAAAATCATAATTATTAGAAATAACTTAGGTTAGTTTTTATTCAAATATTAGCCAAAAGTCTCGTGTGATTGATGCTTAAAATATTAGGTTTTGTTAGTCTTAAACAATTTAAAATATAAAAAATGATAACTATTAAATATAATAATACTTTACTATCATTGTACTTACTAATAACTTTTAAACCCTAACCTTTAATTAGTAGGCTAGTGATCAACTAAACAATATAAAAATGCCAGGAAAAGATGGTGTATTTATTAAAATTTGAAGGATCCTGGATAAAAACACATTTTTTCAATTCAAATTTTAGCCGGTTGTTTGAATGTTGATAAAACAAAAGTTTTCAAATACAAAATTTAATTATAACTTTATTAAGTTAATCATTTGATTGATTATTATTGTTTTTTTAGTGGTCTAAGGGGGTGGTAAAATAGTTGACATATTATTAAAAATCTTGTAATATAATTATACACTGTATTGGATTTTGCGCACCATATACTCCTCCCCCCTCTCACACATACTACAAATTATTTGATCAAAGGTTATTTTTATGTGTGGACATGCTTGGTTAAGTAGGCTCTTGTGACAGAGAGATGAAGATGGGTGCGAATGACAGGCGACGATGATGTTGCGGAAGGAGTTCTGGCTACACCTCTAGACAATACACTCTAAAGGTTCTAATCCAGGGGTGATAGTAACTAGTCCAGTATAATAGTAACTACTATAGTTGCTAACATGTTTTGATGGATATTAAATTAAAGTATAAAAATAATTACCTTATCAAAATAGTAAGTCAAGTTAAGCTGTTCCAAACCCAATATATTATACTCTCCAACCATTAAATAATAATATACATACCAATACAAATAAGAATTTATACAAAGATTTTTTTGGCATTAAAAAAATAAAATGTTTTTAATTATAAAGAATTAAAATTTTTTCAATTTATTTTTATTACTATAATTTTTCTTGTCTTCTTGGTTTCAAAACTTTGCTTGTCAAAAGTGACAGCTGCCTAACATATGGTCTATCAAATCACATGTTTTGACATGGGGACACATTCTAACATCCTAGTAATTTTTCCAGAAATTTTTTACTGTTCTTCCTACCAAAATCAGACCTAATGTAAACTCTGTGTAATTAGTGAGATCATTGTATTAAGATTCCGACAATACACAATGGAATGTGTTGTAGGGTTGGTTGGGGGAATTTCAGAAATGAATGGTTATTTTTTCTAGGCCAAAGAGACCATGTAAACACATATGCTGAAACAGATCAGAGTAATCTGTTTCTCTCTCCCATAAGTAATATGCACCTACCTGTGGTCACGCCCCCTTCCTTTTCCCTTCTCTCTCTGCCTCTAGCCTTCGTCGCAAGTCAGTCTCCATAACCCCCCCCACACCTGTTAAGGACTTAATTCAGCACCCCTTCCAGTTAGATAAATGCTGAAATCTTCTCCCAGAGGCAAGTGATTGGGCAAGTAAACTAAGAACAGCTACACTTCAGCCTCTACTCATTGATTCAGACATCCTCCCAGAATATTCCTCTCTCAGACTGTCTCCTATGCACCTTTCAAATACCGCAAACTCATTTCCCAAACACCCCACTCCTCTCTACCTTTAAATCCTAGGAAAAATAGAGACTTCTACAAATGCCTTATCTCTCGTGATCCCATATATTTAAGTCACTTTTCTCGAGAAGTCAAACATTCGACTACCCTCTTCCTGGGAACCTATTAAGTGGGATTTTGCTGCAATCCTCTAGGAAAACTCACAAGTCTTGAGAGAAAATTCTGCATGACTCCACATCTATAACATCCCTAGAAACTTTATCCTTAGCCCAGCCCAATTAGCAAAAAATTTGTCAAATAGAAGGAAAACAAATCACAGCGTTTTGAAAATTGGTACAGTTGTTTATTGAGGTGTCCTGATGGACATAATAAGAGTCCCTGGTAGTGGGGATGAGCGGGAGCTGTCCAATGGCCCCCTTTACAGGTTTTTGACATATATATCAAAAACCTTTGAGCTTAGATTAACAAACCTTCTTTACTAAATTAAACTAGATAAAATCTTCTACAAAAACGGTCCTATGCATTTTTTCCGTAGCATTAATAGCTTAGGAGATGTACAGGCATGGTGGCTACAAACAGGGAAAACCTGGAAAAGCCAGGGAATTTTTAATATGTCTAAAATATCCCATTAATTTCGCAACTAAACACTAAAACAAAAGTTAATAATACCTAAATAAAATAACATTTTAATCTTTTAAATAACTGATAAAACTGTTTATGTTCACTAGATACAAACTTTTGTAGCCACCCTGACAGAGGTGAGAGTTAAGGAAATTTAAAAAAAACAGGATTTCTGCCATTTTATTTAAAAAAAATCTTAATTCAACGGATATATATATATATATATATGGATGAAAATTTAATAATTTATAATTAATATATAAAGTAGAGGAGCTACAAAAACGTCAGTGGACATCAACTTTGATCAGCATATGAAGGTTACGGTCCAACAAGAGCACTTCCTAGCAAACAAGAAGAACAAATCCTGGCTGATTCAGTTATTGTCACCAAAATGACAGCTGAAGGCATAGAAACGTGAGTGGACGCTAGTGATGCTGACAGCATCATTTTGTAAAGTCAACAACCAAGCTGAAGCGGGATCTTTCTTCGCTTCCCTCAGCAGAGGGCTCAGTGAAATACCACTCATTTAGAGTGTACCTATAGGTCCAACAGCTACCTGAAATGTGGGGATGGAAACTAGGAGATGCAGGAACTCTGGAGACGATAACTACATTGAACTGACACTGACACTGACACAATGCTCAGCACAATTTTTTGTCGGCTAGTTAACATATTCTAGTCATGTAAACACATCGTCTTTTACAGTTTCCATTGAATATGGTACGAAAATGACATACCGAAACATGTCGGATTAAAATCTTCCCATAATTCTCCACCTGATCTGGACTATCAAAGAAGTAAAGGGACATCAATTTCAATTCAACTTCAACTTTTTCACTAAACTTAAATTAACAATTTATACGTACCAATATCGTCAAACTTAATTTGACTGGAGTGTTAACCTAATTTTAACTTGTTGTTTTAAATAAACTTTATACTTTCATCCTTGTGTCAACTTGCATTTTGTATTGTAATTCTTAACATGTTATCAATGTTATTTTGACTATTATAAAATGTTGTTACAATTAGTATTCTAAGATTATATATAATTTTAAAGGGTCTTTCAGTAGTATAGTATTTTTCTTTATTCATATTTATAAAAACTTAATTTCTAAACCATATTTTTCTGAATTCTTTAAATAATAACATCTAAGTATTAACTTATACCCCTAACACTAAATTTAAGCAGGCAAAGGATTCATAGGATAATCTCTAAACATGAGACAGCAAATTTTTTTAGAAATCACTACCTGGTAGCACTAGCGTCGCTTACTACAAAGCAACAAACTGATATAAATAAATGAGAGTGCAGACCAAATCAACACATATGTACTTATTCAACAAAAATAAACTCTGTAGTGGTTTGGACTATGTAAGGATTTCACTACAGGCAAGAATAATTCCCAAATAGGCATACAGCCCCACAACATACACATGAGGGTGAAAACCCAAGAACAAAGAACAATGACATATATTAATATTTGTGTTAAAGAGCACGGATTTACTAATAATCTTATAAGCTAATTAAACATGCGGACCTAGGAGAAAAACTCCTGATTAAATCATTAACGGTAAGAACGTTTAGATCAGAGGTCCCCAACCTTTTTGTACCTTAGAGCACATTCAAAACTAACGGTAGTACGGCGGGCACCAATTATTTTTTAAGGCAAATTTATATCCGAACATAATTTATAATGCAAATAACACACAAACAAAAAACATATTAAAAAAAATTGTGAGTTTAAAATTTAAAATTATTTTTTAAAGGTCAATGTGATCCTTGACACTGCAGTTCATCAGCCAATACTTCATAATTCGGAGCATAGGATGATATTCCTGTCCGTAAACAATCATCAAGATGTTCTTCAGTAAGTCGAGATCTGTACTTTGATTTTATGATATTCATGGTAGAAAACAATGATTCACATAAGTATGTGGAACCAAAGAAAGATTTTATCTTGGATGCTGCACTTTTCAAGAAAGGAAACTTTTTTCTGTCAACCAAATTCCAAAAGTTCTCATTTGTTATATAGGATTTTAGCACAATGTCATTCTGAAGATCCAAAATCTCTAATTCTAGTTCTTCTGTCCTTACTTGAATAAGTCTTTCAATGGATGCAGCTAATTCTGTTGTACTTACTTGGTTAGTAAAAGGATTGATAAAAAAAAGTGACCATTGGCTCGATGATTGTAAACTGTTCAAATCTCTTTTCAAACTGCTCTTGAAGCACTTGAAGGTGAATAACAAATGATAACGAGTTAAAGTCACTCTCACCTAACATTTTCTTCATAGTTGGGAAATGCACGAGAGATTTCATCTGCAGATGAGACATCCACAGAACCAGTTTAGCTTTAAATGAGTTCACAGAGCTCATCATTTGAGCTACATGTTTATCTTTTCCCTGTAGCTCTAAGTTCAAAGAATTCAATTTGTCCATGATGTCTGTGAGAAAACCCAGATCAACCAACCAGCAAAAGTCACTTAGTTGATCGTAATTCAGATTTTTGGTATTGAGAAATGTTTTTATCTCTTCAATCAAGCTTACAAATCTTGTAAGAACTTTACCTTTACTGAGCCAACGTACTTCTGTATGTAGTATAAGATCGGGCTGTTTAACTTCAGAATCTTCTAATAGGGCCTTGAAAAGTCGGTGCTGCAAAGGTGCTACTCTAATATAGTTGATTATTTTTATAACTATTTTCATAACATGTTCAAACGAAAGTACTTTGCCACACAAGGCTTCTTGATGAATAATACAATGGTACGACATAAAGTTCGGAAATGATTCATCTTTCTTGCACAGGGCAATAAATCCATTGGTATTACCCACCATCGCAGGTGCCCCGTCAGTGGTGATCGCAGATAGCTTGTGCAGAGGCATATCTATTGATTTGGTATATGTTTTGAATGTGTTGTAGATATCTGCACCTGTTGTTCGTCCTTTCATTGGCAATATTTTCAATAGCTCTTCTTTTGTAGTGAGATCATTAAATACCATTCTTACCATAACTGCCAACTGTGCTTGGCCAGCTATATCTGTTGACTCGTCAAATTGTAATGAGAACCATTCACATATTTCCAAGTCATTCTTTAGCTGAGTTTGCATGTCAGTTGAAATTGCATGTATTCTTCTTGTAATGGTGTTATCTGATAGCTGTAAGTCTTGGATCGCTGACATAATCTCACGCTTATTAGAAAACCCCTCAAACAAGCAATCAGCTCCAGTCAGAAAGGCCTCTTTTAACAACTCCCCATCCAGGAATGGTTTTTTCTTCTTTGCGAGCAAGTGAGACATTTTGAAAGAAGCAATAGTGGCATTTTTATGTTTTACCATGGGTCTTGTGAAAACCAACTGCTGGGCAGTTAGGTTTGATATTAGTTGATTTAATTTATTTTTTCTTAATTCAGATTTAAGTGGATAGCTAGTTTCAAAAGAGGCGTGATTAGTCTGGAAGTGACGTTCAACATTATGTTTTTTTGGCACTGAAATACAAAACAATACGATTCTTCCCAGTCAGTATTAAAATTATATGTTCGTTTTCTTTTACTTGATACACTCATTTTTGAATAAAAGTTGTAATATAATGAAAAACCAATAATATAATGTATGAGTATTTAACTAGAATAGAGCATGAACTACGATGAAATTGTCATGATTGGTTTACACTGCAAAGTAGCTACTAACTCACGCCAGGCCAGTCTCAAAGGTCAGCCTCACCGCTAAACACACGGCCGGTCAACGGCCGTGTTAAGTTTCCAACTAAAGGGTGTAGCCAAGGGGGGAAGAGGAGGAGGGTTCAACCCCCCAAGTTGAAAAAAACAAACAAATAAAAACTGTTTTATTTATGGTTTTAACAAGACCAAAATAACCACACAAGGAAATATTTAACTACTCAACACCATTTTGGGACTTAGGTACATTTTTAAAATATATATTTATTCTGTGTTTATTCAGGCATCAAAGCTGGGTAGACCCCTGTCAAGATATTTACAATGGAAAAAGGAAGTATTATCATGGTATTATTGAGTGTGGGTAGAATGATGAAAGGGGATAGGTCTTTGAGATTAGGAAAAATCAAAACCATTCAGCTTGAAACCATTAGAATGATAGTTCCGAGTAAAAGTACCCTTTGTAAATGAGCCAGCAAAGAAAGAAGAATGAAAGGGAGGTATTGGAAAGAGGGAGGCTTTCAATCACCAACTTCTTGAGAACAGCATACCTGGAGATAAGCACAAACTTGATTTTTGTCGGAAAAGTGACAGATTAAAATTATTAGTCCAGAACTTTTCAGCTGTAGCCAAAAAGTGGCGGGCAGACGCTAAAGGCTCGGCGGGCGCCATGGCGCCAGCGGGCACAGGGTTGGGGATCCCTGGTTTAGATGGTCGGAATTTGCCCTTTTGAGGGCCACCCTCAACTTGTCTAGCTACAAAAAAAAAGGGGGGGGAGTGGGATGAAGTCCCGTTTAACCAAACAACAACCTCTCTTAAGAAGAGTAGCCCCAAACAAAATATCTAAGCAAAAAGAGGTAAGAATCAGCCCCTTTAAGGGCATTCCTCAAATTGTTTAACTTCAACATAGGGGAAAGGGATGAAGTCCATTCAACAGCACAACCATCAAAGGTTGGTGTGGAGTCCCAACCTCACTTAAGGGGAGAAGCCCCAATCAAAAGACTATAACATAAATGTAACATTTGGCACTTTTGAGGTCCGTGCTCAAATAATAAAAATGAATGTCTGACAAAACGTCGCTAATAAACATCTCAAAAAATTAACAAGTTAAATAGACCAATCATTTAAATAAAAATTATTAGAACCAAACATTATCAGAAATAAATAATTAAAGAATGAACAGTTAGAGAAAAAATAACAAGGCGTTGAGTTACTCAATGAGGAAGTTAATCGCCTCCAAGGGCAACTTTCTGAGGACCACGTTATTGATACTGTCCGGGGGCCTTGTTTAATCTTAGAGCGGCTATTGCCTGCACCTTTTCTGTCAACTCCGTGGGTTCAGGTTCATCCAGGGGTCTGTACAAGACCGCACTAATGGCTTGAGCCACATGCACAATGTGCATTGGGTCTGATGGGTCGTCACTCGGTACAAATTGTGCCTCTAAGTGCTCAGCGAGAGCATCGGCCTTCTCCTGGTCGGAGTTGGTCACCCCGTTGCGACCCACAATAGGCAGCCTTGATGCGGGGACCCGCATCAAGTTCCTCGTCATTTGCCACAGAGACCTGTCCTGCATGCACAGGCTCTCAATCTTGTCCTCCCAGACACTGTTCTGGTATTCTCGGACCATCTCCCGAACTGCATGGACTTTGCGGCTCCAGTTGGCCTTGTCTACCGGGTCCCCCGAGATTTGCCAAGCCCTCCTCAGCCGATTTTTCTCCTGGACGTGCCTGAGGATAGAATCGGGCAAAGAAGCCTGTGGCGCCCTTTTAGGGCGGTGCCTTGACGTCGAAGCTTCGAGCAACCCTTTGATTGCGGAAGTTATGAGCTCCGCACCGCAATAGATTTCTGCTGCTGTTCGAAAAGTATGGGTGGGTCCCAACCTCTCTCTCAACACATTCGTGAACCTGTCCCAGTCATTGCGCCTTAAGGTCGGGTTTTTCAGGGAGGGGTTTCTATGGAGGACACTGGGCGCCCCAGGTTCACATGAACGAGATTGTGATCCAAGTCTATTTTTTTTCTGTTTATTTCCCCTATTTCCTGGGATCCAATGAAAAAGTTAAAAACGTTCGGACTTTTATAATTTTATTGCGTATTCTCTTTAGTTGCCTGACACATTTCAATTTTCTACCACAGTGATAAATAGTAATTTATTTTAGTTTAGGAAGTTTTGAACCCCCACCCTCTTTTCTCCAGTAGACCTTGGGACTCATTTTGTGAGTGTTGTACACAAAAATGTCATATTCTTATTTTGTGACCCAACAACCCCGAGATATTAAATTTAATTGAGTTTGGAGGACATTAGATTTCCCATCCTTTTCTTCCTCACTAGGGAATGAAATTTGAAAAACCCTCAAAAAACTTTCACCAAATTTTATAAAGAAACCTTCATTTTAAATTTCAGTCCGCTGGTTCAAAAGATACACCAGTGAATTTTAAAAGCTTTCAACCCCTATTTTTTCTTGGAGGTCAAATTTCAGAAAATATCGTCATATCTATTGCCTAGGGCCTAAAAGGAATATTCCCCCAAAATTTAGAGTTTTCAGGTCCAGAGGCTGTGGAAATAGGGTGATGACCATTCTATGTATATAAATAAATTTGTATGCGAGCTGAAACATGGATTTGATAAATTGGGCTCAATTTATTTACGCTTATTGTTAAGAATGCACAGAAATGTTTTATTAATTTTTTTTAAATTCGGGGCCACATAAAACGTCAAGATCCATCATAATCTCGGCAAAATGTTTACTATTATACTACTTACTGTATATAATAAAGTAAAAAAGATCATTTATTTTACTAATGTGAGAAGGCAAACAGTCTTCAAAACAAACAAAAGACAAGTAAGCATCTTCAGGTAAAATATTTTTTCACTTTGACTTGTTACCCTCACCCCCTTCCTCTTGCCTTCCTTCCAATAATCCTCAATTTTTCTCTCTATACCATTTCTGCACTAATCTTGTGGGTTGGAGAGCTTTTCAGAACATTAAGGACATATCCACCAGTTGTAACTTTCCTTCAAATCTCTCCAACTATTTGATTACAAGAAACAAATGGAGTGTCATTCTCATCAACATAGTAGAGTGTTTTGTCTTTTATACATCCCTTCATGAACATAACTCTGCACAGCACCAACAAAATTACAACTACTGGTATTCATCTTCTTGGACTGGTTATTGACTTGTTATTTATCAAATGATTTGAATTGTTGACATATTACAGGATCTTTGTCTGGATGCTGCTGGCTGGCATTCTTCATCTCAATATGTATAAACATAACTTGCCTTTATTACCATTTTTTTCTTGGGCTTTACTGTGACATCTTCATTTAAGGATGACTCAGACGAACATTTCTGTACAGGATGGCGCCGTTTTCTATTTGAAGTGGAGGAGTCTCTACTTCTAATAGAAGAGTCATATTGTACTTGTTTGGAATGAAAATGCTTACATTTCATTGAGGGTGTACACTTAAAACAAGATAGTTTGCGTGCATGTAACTTCCCACTTCCAAAAGCTAGTTGTCTTACTTGCATAATACCTTTGAACAAGGGAAGCTTTTTGATTTTTGGGAGTGATTCTTTCATTTCTTCAAATTGGTAACTTAATACCTCATGCACAACAATACTACAATGCACATGAAAGACTTCTGTAAGACCACGAGCTCAAGTGATATCCTGCAAGCGTATAACCCGAACGGGTAGTAAGACGCGGTGCTAAATTATATATTATTATTATTGATATCCTGCACATTAACGACGAGTTGGTCTGCATTTCTTTTTAAAGACCCACCCACCAACTCAGTCCATTGGTGCTTTCCCATGGCCATGTTCAGAAAGGTTCCATGTAAAATGTGTCAGATTAGGGAACAACTTTGGTAGCATGTTGACCATTAAATAAATGTTCGCCCAATTCCTATATTATGACAATGGGCTGTCACTGAAAAAGTGTATTGTATGCACAGCTGGGTAAGTTTCTCCAGAATCTTTCAAAATCGGTTATACATGTGCCCATACACCGTATGCATGATGATCCAAATTATCGGAGCAGGTACAAAATGATATCGACTTTAGTTCACCATCAAAACTATACCTTACTCCAGTGTGTAAAGAAATTTGCTGTTTAGACGCACCAAAATGCGTTGCTTGTATTTCGCTAGCATACTTAGCCACGTAATTTTGAGAAAGGTCTATTTGGAATTTCAGTTCACCATCAGTCAGAGCTTTCTTCTTTTCCTTTAATTCCCTACCTTGGTGTAGCGTGTAAAAAATGTGTTTATTAAAAGAAACCAATGATTTTCTAAAATGGTTAAATAAGTTTTTACTACTTTTACCTGCCTCGGTGGCGTAGTTGGCTAACGTGCTTGTCGTGTCGAGCCCGACTGCTGAGGACGGGGAGATCGAGGTTCGAATCTCGGTTGGGTGAACTGGGGGTGGTTTTTCCTAAATGGTTTTCCACTCTCCCTCCACGCAAATGTGGGTTCCCTTCCTCTAATTCAACCTTCCCAATTCCTAATCCATTAGCGTAATTAGTACTTAAAGCATATAACCCGAATGAGTAGTAAGACGCGGTGCTAAATATTATTATATTATTTTACTACTTTTTGTTATCTTCTTCTTTTTCCTTTAATATTTGCTACCTCACTCAATGTTTTCCATTTAGAAAATGGCACCTCTTCATCATTATTAACAAGATTTAGGCCTATTTTGTTAGATTCATATATTTCACACATATAAATCATGCACTTTCATTTTCAATAGAGCAAACAAAGGTTAAAACTGAGTCATCTGTGATTTGTTTTTCTTGGTATGAGCAATTCTGTTTTTATATTTTTCGACTTTCCTCTGAAATTTTTTAATTCGTTCTTGTTGTACTTTTATTTATCTATAAGCTACAGTGTGATCGTGTCGAACATTTTTTCTTCCTTTTATTTTCTGCCATGAGGTTTCTTTCTTTCTGATTTTCATTGTGATATTCTTCATCCCCATAAAATGGTGGAATTTTTTGTGTAGCATTTCTTTCCATTTCTTCCTGATTTCTATAAGATTGTGATTTTCCACTCTTTTCTTATTCCGTTCTGCTCCCAAGAATTCATCTCTTAGATGGGTTTTATTTTTGTCCCTCTTTCTTTTCAATTGCAATTGTTCTTTGGTCATTTTTGACTTAAACCTGCGCTGGCGATCATACTTAGTGGATTTTTCATTTTCATTAATTTTTTATTTAGGCTTTCTTTTTTGGCAGTTTTTCAGGAAAATTCTGTAGAAAGAAAAATAATAATAGTATAGTATTTCTAAACGTGAATAAAATAACTAAAATTATGTTCTTCTTATTTGTTTTTGTTAAAGTAGTAAGCCTAGTACATGAAACCATAAAGTATTATTATTATTATTAGCACCGCTTCTTACTACCCGTTCGGGTTATACGCACTTACGCTAATGTGTAATGATATGGGTGATTGTGAGATGAAATGGAGGACCTACAGTTTAACGTGGAATCCGAACCACGGTGGAGACCTGGCATTCCTCACATACCATAAAGTAGAAATAGAAAATTGTTAGGTATAGTAAATTATGAAGCTTCAACCAAATATTTGCATTGCCGATGTTTTAAAAGGTTAATTTGAATACAAATATTTGTAGTAACAGTAATTGTCCCTGTATTAAATAAATTGCTAATTACATTGAAAATTTCACTTTACTAACATGAGCTACCTAACTATCATTAATTTCGTCACCTAACTGACATCAGTGATGTGATGACACCATTTTCGTCACCAAGCAATGTTAGAGAAGTGATGTTTTTGGCGGACTTTGAGTTTCATAACCATAATATAAGTATAAAGTGGCAGACATACATTGATGGTAGTTCCTGCCTCCATTTATGTTCAACTGAACTGGTATTGGCTTAGTTATTTCAAAAACTCCAAATGATATTAACATTAGTGAAGTGATTTGCAAATAACATACTCTATACTATTTACCTGGATTTTTGTACGTTGACTGAGTAGTATTAAATAAACTTAATTAATGAAATAACAAGAACTAGTAGGTACAGGACAACAACACACTACAGCTAATGAGGAACAGCAGAGCATTCTGGAAGGTTTTAGCGCCAAATTCAAAATATCATGTTTGTCCAGTGCGTTACTTGGGGACAAACATTGATTAAAATGTCAAAATCCATGAATAATTTATTGAAATGGATTCTTAAAACGAAAATAACAGTATTACGAGGATATTTTACTGTGGTTATAAATTTTTAACTCTCTTTCTTTATTTTTGTATAGAACTTCGAAATTCGGAGGTGGGGACAGTTAGCGATGTGATGAAAGGAACTTTAATAATCACTTGGTCTAATTTGTTTTTAATATTACCATATTTAAATGTTTCTATCAAGTTTTATAAACTTTTTACTGCAAAAAAAAAAAAGTTTTGTTTCTTGTTTTAAAAATAACAAAATATTTGTATAAGCGGGAGATATGAATTGCCCCTTACCATATTTTTATTATTTTGTTGCAGTGTTTTTCATCTGGCTGTAAATTTAATTGTACAAATAATGTTGGGAATTCCTTTGGAAATGGTCCATGGCTGGTGGCGAGTTGTTCTAGTCTACCTGTCTGGGGTTGTGGCTGGTTCACTGGGAACTTCCATCTCAGATCCTAGAGTGTTTCTAGCTGGAGCATCAGGAGGAGTTTACGCTTTGATCACAGCTCATGTTGCTTCAATAATTATGGTAATTTAAACTATGAAACTTGTATACATTTTGAGAAAATGTTTATAAGACCATACCACTTCGTACCGGCTAGTGTGTCTCTCTACTGAGTAAAGGGTCCTGGATTCTATTCCTGGCATGGCCAAAAAAAATACCATTGGTGAAATGTGGGTGTGTCCCTGTCACAGTGATGAATTAAAGTCTGGGGGCTGGGTGTTGTATATGTTATATAGTTAAGTTAGTCTATAAGTCATGTGCTGATATAATCATTCGGTTCAGAAAGTGCACGTTAAATAACTCAAATAAATTAAAAAAATTATAAATATAATGTCATACTAATTTATTTGATTTTTACTGAAAATTTAGAGACGAATATATTAATATTGTGAATTATTAGTCAGACAATGTAGCCTTCCAAGACCAAATACACCTTCTTGCTTTGATTATTATAAAATATTCCTTACATCACGTTTATTACTGGAGTACACCATTAAAAGAGGTATTTATCTCAAATTCTATTATATATATTGTAGGGTACCCACACCATTTCATATATTTGGTTTAAAACACATCTTTAATTTAGGCCTATAAAACATGTTATCAACCCATCAAATTATTGAACAATGTTGCCTTTGCAAATGTGTGTTTTACTTAACTTCCAAGCTAAGCCTGTGCCAATTTATAATTTTCAAATTGAATTCGTATTGAAACTCATGCCAAGAAAATTCGGAGCTAGATCCAAATCTAATACTATTTTTTTAATCTAATCTAATCCTTAAAAAAAATTGGATCAAATCAAATAATTTATTTGATTTTATTTTATTTTAAAAATAAAATAATTTATTTTAGGCTTACCATGATAGTGTTAAAAATCAAATTTGTGTTAAATGTTCTAATATGAATCCATTCCAATAGTAAAATATTTGATAATCACTTTGTAAACATTTTATGTCCACTAAAAAAATAATAATGTAATCAGTATGCCTAACCTCATCATGTGATACATCAAATAAAGATCACATCACCTTTTTAACCCAGTCCTTGGCGCACAGCCATTGAATGTCTTGGTTTGCCCGAACATTCTCTGGTGCGGGCGCGAATCAACGTTTCATTGCAATAAGTTAATGTAATGCCATCTATCAATGAACCACTGTACTTTTAGCCAGTTTGAATAGTTTTTGTTTTTATTATTATTATTATTATTATTATTTAGCACTGCGTCTTACTACCCGTTCGGGTTATACGCTTTAAGTACGCTAATGGATTAGTAATTGGAAAAGTTGAATTAGAGGAAGTGAACCCGCATTTGCGTGGAGGGAGAGTGGAAAACCATTTAGGATAAAACCACCCCCAGTTTACATGACCGAGATTTGAACCTCAATCTCCCCGTACTCAGCAGCCGAGCTCAACATGACTAGCGCGTTAGCCAACTATGCCATCGAGGCAGGTTCCTGAATAGTTCATATTGAAACTAATAAATGGGGCTACTAGTTCAATGTCTATGAATAAAACAATAAATGAGAAAATAAGTGAAAAGCAAAAGTATCGTATCAGAGTACAGAGTAGAAAAATGGCTGCCAAGCTTGCGTAGATTGCTGTGCTGAACACACAACAGGGAATGTGTTAATCATAACAACAATACTGTACTTATAAAAAGGTGGTCTAGTTACTTTTTTTAAATACAAGATATTCACTGTCACAAACAACTCTCATCCATGTCATTTCTTTATGAGCTGCAACTCAAAGTTAATTTCTCTATTCAATTCACCCCGCAACTGGTTTCTGGTCTGATAATATTAATTCATTAGGCCATTATGAATTATAGTTTCTAATTTTGAACTAAATCCATCAAATCTAAATCTAGGATTTACTTAGATTCAAATTTTGAACTAAATTCATTGAATCTGAATCTATGATTTATATAGATTCAAAATTTCAAGGTTTTACACAGTCTTACTGTGAGATCATATGATAAAGATTATGTTTTCTATATTTGACACAATTTTACTTTATCTCTCAAAAATTATTATAAATATATGATCAAACAAGAATTTAGAAAATTAGTTGTAGTGTGCCACCAATAATTTTGAAGATAGAAGGGTGTTCTAACTAATTTATATTATAAGTATATTTGCATGCACATTAAAAACAACCTTCCTACCCATACCCCCAGATTATTTAATTACATTTCTAAGAGCAATGAATGGAAATATCAAAATATATTTTCACTACTAAGTGTTGCGATTTCACTGATTAGTTTTATGTTCACATATTAGTTTTATTTTCAAATACAAACACTAGATTTTTTTTAAACATTCATTTATTCTTTTTTTTAAACTCAGAATTGGTCAGAAATGGAATTTCCCCTTGGACAGCTCCTGATTTTTGTATTATTGGCAGCTGTTGATATTGGAACAGCAATCTACTCTCGATATATCAGTAAAGTAGAAGACCAGGTAAAGTATATATTAATTATCAATATTTATCTAAATATTTATTTCACAATAAAAAAATAAAATTAACCAACAATTTTTTTTAAAGCACTATAAATTAATATAAACTGTAGCATAACTTTTCAGCTATTTAACTACTCTCTATACCTTGGGCAATAAATAATATCCATTTTATAGTTTTCCAACTTATTTACCATTTCATATTAAATAATGAAGATTTTGAAAAAAATGTTTTGTAAAATCTGCTGTTTGTTTAGTTATATAATGTAACTCTCCTATGGATTATAACACTGAAGGGAGGACGGAACTAATCAATTCTTACTGACTTTCAAGCAAACATGACTGGTTCGAGATTACTGAGCATGTTTCACTAATTTCTCAGGTTTGGGTAGCTACTACATATCTTATTGTTTACTCGCTACACTATCAATTTTGCTATCTTTGTTTTTGTTCTTTTCACCCACTGACGCATATACAAGTACTGCACTAATAACACTGATTTGCTTTTTTAAATAACAGGTAGAATAGATTTGTAGAAAAAAGTTAACTAGAAAAAGGGCTTTATTATTTGAAGGTACTCTTACAAACCAGGTTGGCCATTTTTTATTTAGTGCTTGGAACCTTAAGATTAGAGAGTAATTCAAACTACATGCATACCAGAACAATTTGTTATTATTCTTAAAGTTTGTTCTTATAAAGTAGGGCCCTGCTTTACTGTGTTCTGCTAATACAGTGGTTTTCAATTATACTCATATACATGTCCACTATGTGTGGTGTTTATCTCAGTTTCCCAGCTATTTTAGGTGTGACTCGCGCAGTGAATTGCTTTGGCCGCCATTTTTTGGTCAGTAATTCATTATGTTTACAGTTAGGATGGGCGCTGTAAGATGATTTTAATTATCGATTAACAAATTATGACAACTATTGAATGATCATTCAGTAGTTTTTATTATTGTTTTCAATAGTTTTCATTCAACTGAATCATTTATTTATACATAGCTGCTGTAAGCATGTATCATTATATCTAGTCATAACAAAGGTGACTAATCAAAATGATAGCAGTTATCTTTCCACTCGCCTGAGCCATCAAATGCAACCAACACACCACACATATAAACACACAACATTATATTTAATGCTGGAGGTTTCACTGGTTAGTTTTGTTAATGTTAAGTTCTTGATCTGAAAAAAGTTTTTTAGTATTCCATTTATTTCATTAATGTATTATTTTAGCTAGTGTACATATATAACGTATGTACTGCTTAAAAATAGACTTAGTACAAAATCATAAGGTATAGGTCTAGGCCTAGCTTTATTACGCACTTTATATTTTATATGGTATTGTTAACATATTATTAGGATTTTATGTGCATCTAAGTTAAAAAGGGCTATGTTCCACTCAAATATTATTTTGATTTTCAGATTGGCTATGCAGCCCATATAGCTGGAGCATTAGCAGGCCTACTGGTTGGTATAAATATCCTCCGTAACTTGGAAATTAAGGCATGGGAAAGAAAAGTTTGGTGGGCAAGTATGGTGCTCTTCAGCGGTTTATTGTTGACAGCTATATTTTGGAATGTATTTGCTGTGGACTACTTCCCAGTTTCAAGACATTAAATACAACTATGTTAACATTGATATAAGTAAAGCTTTAAACACATTCTTTATAAAATAGTGTGTACTACATTTTTTTACAATTTATACTTGACTTATTGCAATAATATTTATTTTTATATGAATTTATTAAAAAACAGGGGGAACTTAAAAATCCCACCATACAATACCAAAGTTGGAAAGGCTATTTTGATTAAAAACAACTCGAGTCAATCTCTCACCAAACTAACTTTATATATTCCATCCATATATTTAGGAATACAAATCAATAAAATATGATACATTTTTGTAGCCTTAAGGTGGGAGTGTAGGGGAGAGGAGAAAATAACTTTGAAATTTTTATGGATGACTTTTTTGTCCAAAATAAATTAAATATAGCTCAAGTAGAAACATAAAGTTTAGTTTTTTCACATTGTTTTATCAACATTTGTTATATATCTGTCATGATATGTATTACTTTCTCTATGACATTAGGCTCCCGAAAGTTCATTGCTGCACTTAAAAAAGTATGCCACCTATCCCTATCATGAGCTAGTTCTATCCAGTCCACCTCACTACACCCTATTTCTTTCAGCTTCATTCTAATGTTATCCTCCCATCTATGTCTTGGTCATCTCAATGGTCTCTTCCCATTGGGTTTGCCAGTCAGTACCTGAACAAGGTTCTAGAATGTCCCATTCATGCTGCATGTCCTGCCTACTGTAATCTAGGAGACTTGATTATCCCAACAATGTCCTGAGTTTATGTAGCTCATCATTCTGTAACCTCCTCTACTCCCCAGTGGTTTCATTCCTTTTTGGACCAGAGATCTTCCTAAGCACCTTGTTTGAAAACACCCTAAGTTTGTTTTCGTCATGTAACGTAAGATACAGTTCAAACTCATGAGAGAACTTTTATAGTTAGTTTTGTGTATTCTGAGTTTTACATTTATTAACTGCATTTCCCTAAATTATTTTTTGCCTAATTTCAATTCTAGTATTGTTATTGCTAGTTAAAATCGTTCCTAAATATTTAAACTAATAACCGTGTTAAAAAAGGAGATGTTGTTTGCAATAGTCTCTAAATTATCATCCACAATCTGTTTTCTTTGACTGTTCATATATGTAGTCTTTTCAGCGTTCACTTTTAAACCTATTTCCTCATTATCCTATAGTAAAATGTGTGCATTTCCCTAATAGCTGCATTGTACTGTTTAATGTCAATCCTTCCCTACTCTATTGCATTACCCTAATAGCATTTTTAAGGATAGATTAAAAAGTAATGAGGAATGTTCATCTCCTTGTTTCAATTAGGAACTGTTCAGGTCATCATGTGAAGAACATTAAACTCTTATGTTTCTACTAATAAATATTTGATTTATTTTGGCCTACAAAAAATGTTTTGATATAAAAAATCCAAAAACAATAATTACTTTTTATCACATTCCCTACATTTTATGTACTACAAGTGTCACTCATGACACTATAATTAGACCCTGTACAAGTATCATGACACTATAGTCAAAGTTCTGAATTGAAAACCACATAATAAATTGTTTGTGAACTTGGATATTAAATTTTACCCAATTATAATATAAAGCAAAGTGTACTTAAAAACATACATTTAATATTTATTGAATATTGAGATATGTGACTTATCTGTGTGGATTGGTCAGTTAAATGTGCATAAATAGTGAGGCTTAGAAGATTTAAATGATATTTAGTTATGGATATAGCTGCATCAAGTATCATACTTGTAAATTTGAAACTGGTGGCTTAAGCCCATGTTATTCACTTTGATGTACAATATCAATATCATTATAATATTACTATCATACTATCAGCAGCACTCGAGAATTTCTGAGTCACAGTTGACTGTAATATCAATTATGGCTCATAATAGCTTATTATTTCCACGAGTCCATCACAGACTCTACCTTAAAATAACAGTGAGGAATGACCCTGCACACACAATTCTTGGATATTTGAATGGTAGAGCATTGGTGCACTAAGGCAAGAATCCTGTGTTTGATTCCTAGTCAAGGTGTTATTTTTCATATTTACAAACTTTTCTGTATGTTTGCATTTAACTTTGTATAAATTAATATTGACTCATACTTAAAGAGTATTTATATGGGTTTATATCTTAATCGCATTAATTAACACTAACATATGGATTTACACTGTTAAATATATTATTAATATATGGTGATTGAATTGGGTCTTACACAGTTTGAGAAGTAAAGTATTTTCTTAAATTTTAAATATGCACATAGTCGGCATTATTTTTGGCCTTAAAATATTAGGATATGTTATGTTAACAACAAATTATTGCAGCTGTTGGAATTGTTTATAAATTAATCTAAAAGTGTCGTACAAATTTGTAAAATATATCTAATTTGTATCAATATAATAACTCTGTTAATTAATCCTATATGAGTTATTCTGTTCCCAGTGATAAATTTAACGTTTTAACACAATGAACACAACACCCGAGCTAAGCTCAGGTATAGTGTTCTGTAAATGTTTCCTAAGACTGTCTTAGTTCACAAAAAATACTAGGTGGCAGCACTAAATGGTTTTGTGAAAACTATAATGTATCATTGTGTGTGCTAAATTGTTTTGCTCTCTACAACACTAAGGTAAACTATTGTTAGGCCTAAATGTATTTTTTTAAATTTAGTTTGTAATTCACTTAGAATTTTGTCTAGCTTTTGTAACAAAATGCGCACAAATCTTTTTTTTGTCTAATAGATTTGAAAAAAAAAAGTTGTATGTACAAAAACTACCACACATCTTTTTTTGGTTTAATTTTTCTTCTATAAAACAAAATAAACTCCATACAAAATCTGAAAGATCGATGACTCTATTATAAACACACATAAAAGTATTATATGTCAAAGTATTCTCACAGCAAAGATAAGATTCAAAATATATCAATTTGGCCGGTATCCGACAGTTCACCATGTAATTTCATGCCTGTGTGAAATGTGTTAAACAAACCAGACTGACAAACGTCTTAGATAAAAAATACTGGAAGGGTAGCTATTTTTATATGTATATATATATTCTGGCTAAAATATTTCTAATGTATAAATGAAAAGTTTTTTTCCCCTATCCCCTCTATATAGACAGAATCAGATACAAAATGAATGTAAATTTTTCTTTCTTTTATTTTAAAGAAGTATTCATTTAACTTTTACAAAACTTTTATATAGCAAACTTTTAGTAAAAATATATTTTCCTAAATTTTTTCATGTGCTTTAAATAAAACAACTAAAAACCGGGTACAGTTGAATTCCTAACTGCTTTTGTTGCCACATTGTCTAAGTAATTTCTCTTGCAATCGATTATATTGCTGATGATGGGGAGATCAGGGTTCGAATCCTGGGTATCTGTGTGTATAACCCGAACGAGTATTAAGATATAGCATTTAAATTATTATTATTATTATTATTAGCACCGCGTCATACTACCTGTTCGGGTTATACGCATATAGCATTTAAAAAAAAAAGTATTATTCCAAATGTATTAAAATAACACAAATATAACTAATATCTGACACCTTAACTCTGTCTAACGTTAGCATGTCTATCTATTTAGTCAAGTCTCCAGGGTTTGATTCTTGGCATGGCTGAAAAACTTATCATTGGTAAAATGTGGGTTTACCTTCCAAAGTGATGAATTAATTTCCAGGGACTGGATGTTGTGCCTGTCCTAGTCTTAAGTTAGATTATAAGTCATATAAAGGTACGACAGGCCTAGCAAGCTGGTAATGGAAAAATATATAGATTGAATATACCCAGGCCACAGGCTGGAAACAATAGTGGATGTAAAAAGAAAAAATACAACTAATAATTTTTAAGGAGCATTTGGCATTTTTTGTTAGTTTTATGAATTTAAAATGCATATTTAAAAACACTCCAATTAAATTATATGCCACATATTCAAAAGTAGGAATTCATTGAAATTTCAAAACATACTTCAGAACTTGTATTTAAAGCATACACTTAATTAATATAGTTAATCAATCCTCAAAATGTAAACCAATTGGATTGAAATAGCTTTCTAGCTAATTGTCTTTGAAATGCAAATTAGATCAAATCTTCCATTTCAACCACACACAAACAAAATGGTGTATATAAATTTAGATGAGAGTACAGAGAAAAAATAGATTACAAATATGGCATATAAAATGTTGCACAGTGCAAAGATAAAAACACAATTCACACTTCCTACATTTTCCATTCAACACAAAAATTATAAAGGAAACTGTCCATTATTGTCCTATACCTCAATATAGATATTGTACTATAAGACATTCAGAATGGTGTGAAACATGTAACACAATTCCCTAAAGTAGGGAAGGACAATAGTAGATAATGACACAACTCTGATATAAACATATTAAGGACATAAATCAACAGGAAAATAACAGAAAATATTACATATATGTATTTATACCTCAATATGTCTTATGATTGTTTATCAAACGACATCCATTAACTCTTTGTCCAATGATGAAAGTGTAACTTGTGAATTTTGTTTCCCCTTTTTAATTTCAAGTAATTCCTTTCAAACTTTACTGTACACTCGTTTGGGTGTGTTCAGTCTGATATTTGTGCAGCCCAATCATTGTTTTTTTTGAATAAAGTACAATATTCCAGCTAGACCTTTCATCCTTGAACCAATGATAAATAGAATTGATTGTCCTTGGCAACCCACCAACTTAAGACTGTACTTCCAAATCTGGTTTGAATGTGTTTGTTGTTGAGGTGGTATCACAAAAGTGGTATGGGGATGTGGCACACAACCCATCTTAATATTTGATTTCTACCCTTAAGAATAAAACAATGTGTTTAGGAAATCTAGATAAACAAATAACAATAATACGCGATTCTATTAAATAACTATTTTCCTAGACCAAAAATTAAAACTTAGGATTCTTAATAATATACTATTAACTTCTTTATAGATCCACTCATACTTTATAGTATTCCTTAGTAAAATAATATAAAAAAACAAAGTATTAAATAAAGGTGTTTTTTTTTTTAAAGAATAAACCTTGATATAAATATACAGAGATCAGAATTATAAAATGAATAGGTTAAGGTTTGTATGTAGTATTGTAACATGTAATTTTACTCTGTATTTTATTCGTGTTATTTCTCCAGCACATTATCACTATATGCGCTACACGTAGGTACCAGGTACACATCACATTTTCAGTGTCAGCTTAGATTTGCAATTTTCTTTTTGTGGACACTTACCACATTTGCTTTGTTTCTTTTCAATTATTGTAAGGGGGAGGGGGGTGACTTGTTTTCGGGGCAGATGAAGATAGCCATTTGACTGTAGTTCAAGCTGCCTTGGGAGATTGATATTTTGTGTCTTGTTTATCTGAATTTTTACTAATTTGAGCCCTAAAGGACCTCCCTCTGTCTGTAGGCCTATAAACTTATAATAATAATTTTAATATTAACTCCTTCAAAAATGTTTAACACGCAATTTTTTTCTTTAGTATTTGCCTCTGAGAATTAATTTTGAATTAATTCCCACGTTCAATAAAGAAAAAAAAAGGTCAAGAGGCCAATGTCTATTGTTTCCTGGCACATCATACGAAGCGGACATTTCATCTGTAACATTAACTCCACATTTTGTAGTATTTATTTCTAGCTTTGGTGCATTGCCATTTAATTACTCATTAGCCCCATCATTGTGCACTGTTGATAGTAACAACACAACCTTCCCTCTTTTAGAAATATGACACTTATTATTTTCTTATGCTGAAATCCAAACATGTTATTCGAATTTATAGGTTGATTGCAATTGTTTAAACATTCTGGAGGAATTTCTTATTTATTTTTGTGTAGTGTACCAACTCAAGCCAACTTGTCTTTGGTAAGCAAGTTTTCAGCAAAACTATAACTGGTAAACTGGTCTATTGTTATATTTCTTCCAGTTTTTGAAATGGTAAGAATCATTCTCTCTACTACATAATATGATTTGTTGCCAACATTAAAAGGACCATCGTCCATCTGGTTGTCCCACATACACCTCTATTTTGCAGTATAAAGTATTCTGTCATCAATTAATGCAAAAATGTTTATGCTATATTTAGCATATAAATTCAGAACAAGCATTGTCCCTGAAATGATCATAGCTTTTAATTTATTGTATAGCACACAGTGTAATGTTTTTCACAGTTAGAAACAAACTGAGAGAAAACTGCTCTTATAGGAGCAATTTGATTGATTTCTTTCCTTGCTAATCAAGTACTAAGATCATCAAAGTGCAAGCACTAAAGTAGGAATCAAAATTTTTGAAGGGACATTCTAGGTTGAAACTAGTAAATTCCTCTACCATCTGAAAGTTTGTATGGATTGATTTATGTATGCCTTCTAGCCAAGTAAACATTGAAACAGAAACACTATTGTTTGGTTAAAAATTAATTTTGTAAGTTCAATTTAGTGCTGTTGTGTATCTTTATTTATTATGTTGAGAAAGTGACATTAAAAAAATTATGTAGATTTTAATAATTTGTGGTCAACATATTTATGTCTATACAGTGATTATTGTAGTAGTTTTTATTAGGGACTTTTATCATGGAATGGTCCTCATAATTATCATTATATTATAATTAACTATACCTCAAAAGTGAAGCGAGATTTACATTAAAAATATAGATTTCTACGTCGGATGGTGAACATGTATTTAATTTTAGATTAATTTTAAAAGTATATTAGTTTCATAGTTTATTGTATTTATTTTTTGGTAATAAAAATGAAACATGCTGTATTTGTATAAGCATGTAATATTATATAGTTGCATTTTTCTTTATCACTATTTATAGCATTTGCCATTGTATTCTAATATGTATTTGTGATATTCACTTTAAGAAGTATTTCTGGACAGTATGCCACTGCCAAAGGCAGAAATCTTCTAGAAGCATCCTCTAATATTAACCATCTGGAGGAGCAATATTTTTACCATCAAAAGTCCATACTATATTTGAATTGTGGTGAAATGGTCCCATCTTGACGCCAGCTCCCAAAGAAGTGCTAAAATGTGTAAATTACACAACCTAATGTCAAGCAATGGTAATTTCTTTTCAATAATTAATTTGTATATATTTGAAAGAATTGTGACACCTTTTCCTCCTCTTTTTCTATGTTATTACTGTCTTATTTACATTTTGCCCCTGCTACTTTGCATTATATTAATTTGGTTATTAAATATTTAAATAAAAACTATATATATTTTTTTACATGCTACTATATACCAAAATGAAGCGTACAAACAAACATCTGTTCACCTTTACATTTGGAAAACTAAACTCAAAACACATGTTTGTTCAGTTTAACCTCTAAACAGAAAAATTTATTAAATTGTAAAATTGAGTATCTTAGACAATATTATTCCCAATAACTTAAAGTAAAGAAATTGTAACTAACACATTCATTTGAAAAAAAATATGATAAATTGATATATGACTATGTTAAACGAAAAAAATACATTAAATTTTCCATATTATTTTGAAATATGTTTTATTTTGCTAGTCAAGATATTGGTGATCAGTTAATAATTTGTCTTCATCAAACAGTACACAAGCTGCACTTAAGTACGAACCAAGACATTTTCTAACCATGTACCTCCAAGTTCATTGTGACATGACATGGCTGAAATATTATAGGTTAAATAATGCGTACCATACTGGGAAAAGTTTTATTTTTAAAATGTTTATTTTAAGGGGGGAATGTAGGGAAAGCGGCAAAGGATGACTAGTTTTTTGTTTTTTGCAATTTTTATAACTTCTTTTTTTTTGGTTTAAATAAATAAAATATGGCTTCAGTACAAACAGAGTTTAATTTTTTTTCTCATGGTTATATCAACAGTTGAAGCGTGTGGCCGAATAAGGGGGTTTGTTACAGTTGGGACTGGTCGTGTTAAACTAGAGCCGTGGACACGGTAACCAAGTATCGTGTGTGTATATATTGATGTATAGTAGTTGTACCAATGTTTGTACTCTTAAGTGTAAATGTAAATATATATATAATTTGTAAATAGTAAAACACGCTACAATTGGCGGCAGTGGCGTTTATTGTGAACTCAAATTAAAAAGGCAGAAATTTGTGCAAAACCAACTGTATACACGGGTTCTGGTGATTGGTGTGATTGGCTATTTCAGTTCCAACTGGCGGCAGAAATCAATGGTTGGAGTGATGGGAAAAAAATGTTTGATCATGGGTATGTTTCTCTCGGGGTTAGCTTGAGTGTGTACAGAGACCTGCCAGATAGCGAGAGAAAGGTATGGGCAACATTAGTGGAGCAGTTAGGGGACAAATTTAATCCACGTGAAAGAACAGAACTTGATAAATTACAGTTCCAAAATCGAACTAGGCAGGTAGGAGAATCGCTACTGGAGCTTTCTACGAGCTTAAGAGCCCTCGCGACTAGCGCATACCCGAATGTAAATAGCGAAGCTAGTGACGAATTATCGTGGGACCGGTTCTTTGCAGCTCTCGGGAGTGATATAAGACTTTGTGTGCGGCAAGAGCAGCCTAAGACACTGGATGCTGCCGTGAGCTTGGCTCTTGAGCTGGAAGCTATAGATCAAGTGGAGGCACCCGATCACGCGTGTCGAGTACCCGCAGATGATGAGTTATTGCAACCGGTAAATATGAGTGACTTGTGTTGTAACTCAAGAGCCTCACAAAATGGAACAAATGATGAACATGGTGATGCAGACAATGGATGTCGTCCGCGATGTTTGTGAATATTTGAAAAATTTTGCAGGTACCATTCAGACAATGAATCAATGTCAACGTGGACGAGAAATAAAATGCTACCAATGCAGTGAAATGGGACATGTTCGGGCAAAATGTGGTGAGAACAAAAAACAAAACAAACTAGTGCGCACTGGTGTGCCCGAAACCACACCGGCAGTAAATTCCGATTCAAAACAGTACCACGTTGTAGTTGGAAGTGTGGATCCATGCTCAACCGTGTTTGTGGAGGGAAAATTGTGGGACAAACCCATAGATTTACTGATATACACTGGAGCGGCTGTTTCCCTCATAGATGAGAAATTTTGGCGGCGAGCGTAAAATGGCAAACTTCAGCCAACGAACAGGTCAGTTATAAATGCAAGTGGTGATCATATGACTGTGCTTGGTACAGTGAGTGTA